>BDCZ01000264.1:22008-43707 GCA_001662365.1 Chlamydomonas applanata | reverse complement strand
CACGTGCTGCTGATTTCAATGCTCATATCATCGTGCAGATGATTGTGTGCTCCAATGGGGGGGGGGGGGGGAGAAAAGTAAAAACCTGACCAGGGCACCAAAGTCGCCTGTGTGCCGCGTCCCCCTGGCTCCAAGGTGTTCCCTGGTCCCCAGCGCAAAGCCATCAAGGGGCTGATGAGTTTAAGATGTAGTTGTGAGAAGCACTCTGCTGAGGGAAGTACTGCAGACAATGGAGCCTGCCTTACATCACTCACTGATGGGGTCATCATCGACGGAGAGCACCATGCAGCCGCCATGCCTCTCACGGTAAAACGGCTTCATGACCTTGAAACCCTTGGTGCTGACGGTGAGCAGCGCGTCATCAGTGCCATGTGTGTTGTTGCTGCAGGGGGGAAAGAGGGCGAGAGGTAAAAGTGAGCTAGTGCTACGACATAGTGGTACATGCATCCACGAGGGTGGTGAGGTGGGTGAGGCGCACAGGGCGGGTGCAAACCCAATAATGCAATGAACAGCTGCATGCACGTGGAGCAACTGAATGAGGGGGCATGGAGGCCAGCCACGCACCGCCCACGCCTGTTGTCCGTAGTAATCTGCATGCTGCCCCTGCCTACACCCCGGCCCGTGTCCTCCCCTCGGTCCCTGTTGGGCTGGTTGGGAATGTCCAGGGATGCGTATCCACGCCGGGCCATGTTGCCGTTGTCACTCTCCTCACTCAAGCGGCGCGTGACGTCACTGCAGCAGCAGGAGCCCGCAAGCGAAGCATGGAATGAGGGCAAAAACTCAAGGGGTGGCGGAGGCAGCAGGGCTGGCAGGGTGGAGGTGGTGGGCTGGACAGCGGCGTCAAATGTGCATGCCCATGTTGCACGGTGCCAATGGCATCCCCAGATGCAGTGCCTGGTTTGGCAAGCAGGCAGGGCGATCCAGCATGATGCGGAAACGCAATGCATGCACGAAATGCATGCGGGCATACACGCACAGACGCACGCACCCGACGCGCAGATTAGCCTGGCCTTCCTCCAGCACAGGTAGGTTGACGCCCTCTTGGCTGATTGGTAGCCACACGGTGAACGTGGAGCCCTGGCCTTGGTTGCTCTCAACCGTGATCTCACCTGTTGAGGCGGGGGCATTGCCAGATTAGCAGTACAAATGACATCACAGCGCATCGAAGGGGCATGTGCATGCCGATGGCCCCCAGCCTGCCGTCCATGCCAACGGGAGGAGGCGGCAGATGCAGTATGCGAGGACGGTGACAACGCCGGCATCACCATCAGTGCGGGCAGATCAAGCAGCAAAGACAGGGCAGCAGGCGCCTGGGCAATGGTGCAGGGGTGGCCCTTGTGCTCACGTAAGCTGCGATGCGCCCTACAGCTACAGCTGAGGCAGGGCAGCCCAGCTGACCCAGGCAGCCCAGCTGACCCAGGCAGCCTCACTCCACGTACCGCTGTGAGCCTTCACTAGCTCCTTGACAAGGTGCAGACCCAGGCCTGTGCCACCATAGCGGCGCGTCGTGCTCATGTCAGCCTGCTCAAAGGCGCCAAAGATCTTGGAGACCTTTTCCTTGGGGATGCCAACGCCTGACACACAGCGCCAGAACAGTTGCAACAGGAAGGAGTGTTTCATAATGATGGGCAGTACCTTTGGTTTGCATTCAGGCCGTGCGTACACCTGCTGTGTGTTATATTATCGTGCCGACAGGTTTCAAGATGCCTTGCCCCGTGTAAATTTGACCCCCAGCAAGCCCCCTACACATCCACCAGCGGCATAAGGCACCAAGCAGAGCCTACACACCTGTGTCCGCCACGCTGACATACACAAACTGGCCGTCCTCTCGCATGCCGGCAGTGATTGAGATGACGCCTGCACGCGTGAACTTGGCTGCGAGCAGGAAGCAAAGCAGCAAAGTGCAGTGCACACGCGTTGCTGTGGCATGTACAGCAAGCAGCTTCACAGTACTCAGCAAGAGCTGCAGCCCTCGGCTGAATAGGCCCGGCTGTGCACTGCAGCACTGACAAACAGCAACAAAGCTTGAGGGACCATCGGCATAATCTAGGGACCACACCTGCATTGCCGACAAGGTTGTACAAGATCTGCACAGTTCTGCCGGCATCTCCCACGATCTTGGGCACATTGCCCACATTGTTCACCAGCTTGACGCCCTGTGGCATGGCACGCAGGAGGGTGGTCAGACTAGTCATAGGCCTGCAATCTGCTGTGGTACTATCACAGTGCAGCACAGCACAATGCAGCACAGCACAATGAAGTGCATTACATCACATTACAGTACATTACATAACGTTAAAGTACAGTACAGTACAGTACAGTACAGTACAGTACAGTACAGTACAGCACAGTACAGCACTGGTTTCAGGCCCAAAGAGCCCGCCTGCACCGGCCCTCAAGCCAACAACTGCGCCTGCACTCCTGCAAGCAGCAGGCTCAGAGATGGAGCTGGGGACACCACAATGCCTGCACAATGCACACCTTGCGCACGAGGGGCAGTGACAGGTCCACGACGTCGGTCACCAGCCGCTTGATGTCCACCTTTTCATGCTTGATGACCAGAGTGCCTTGCTTCATCTTGGCAGCATCCAGGATGTCGTTGATTAGCTGCAGGAGGCGCTTGCCACTGAGGCGTACCGTTGACACGGTCTGCATCGCTTTCTCAGGAAGCACGCCGCACGCACCAGCCATCAAGGACTCAGACAGGCCGATGATGCCATTCAGGGGGGTACGCAGCTCCTGCATGGGGAAGAATTGGAATGTTTGAGTTGGAGCAGGCAGGCGACCATGCACTTGCAGGATAGCCAAGCAGCGGTCACACCGTTAGCAGCGCTGCATTTGCTGCTGGCGGCGCTCCCTGGCCAGAGAGCTGTTCAGACTGTAGTATTTCTCAATTCTGGTAGTATCTCATACTCACGTGCGACATTGTAGACAAGAAGTCATCCTTCCGCTCAATGGCATTTGACAGCTGCTGGATTGTCTGCAGCCGGTTTGCCTCCTCCACAGCCTTCACAGCAAACTCGCGGCGCTGGGCGATGGACAGGAAGTTGGCCTCCATCAAGGATGAACTGTACACCTGCAGTGAACAAATGGTTTGACCAAAGTTGACCACCATCAGAAGATTGAGAACCATTCGTCCAGTCAACACCATCGATACACTTGTCTACTGATTGGGTCAGGTTGTCAGGCATCCAAGCCAGGGCGTGACCAACTGCTGGAAGCTATATCAGCATGTCTTGGCTTGCGGCAACTGTGCCATTGCAAGGTGTGAACCAGGCGAGGGTCATCTTGGCCAGCCTACCATCTTGGTCAGCCAATCCAGGGCGGCCCACAGCGGCTCAGAGATCTCAAGTGGGATGGAGCCGTCAATGGCACCAAAGTAGACGATGGGGAACAGGTTCCACGTGGTCTGCGGGCACGCATTGGGATTTGGATTTGAATGAACGCAGGCATGTCTGCAAGATGAGAGCGCCTGGCATCCTGCAAGCCAGCACAACCCCCCTGAATGAGCAGCGGCAAGCTGCCATCAAGGCGGCTCATCAGCTCCCTGCTAAGCACGGCAACAGCGTCATCTAACCGGGCCCAGACTCACAATTGAGAAGATGCGGAGGAACTTGATGGAGCGCTTGCTGGCAGGCTCTGGTGTCTCATCAACTGCACTACTGACCATGCGCCACATGTGGCACAGGATCGATGGGAACGGCACGCATGACATGACGTACCAGAACACTGCAGATCAGCGGCACGGCAGCGGCAGTTGCAGCAGTCAGCACGCATGGCAATGGTGGAGCCTCTGCACTGCAGCGTGAGATGTTGCACTGATGCCAAACCCACGACCAAATCCTCCCCTGATGACTAACCACGCCCAGCACAGCCATACAGCAATCGCCCTAGCCCCAACCATACCAATTGCATGCATGCCAGCCTCATCATCATCATCATTGCACGGCTTTGCACTGTTAGACTGCGGTGCTGCAGTTCGACACAATCCTCAGTCCAACCTCGCCCATCCTTCATGCCAGCCTCATCAAGCGACTCACTTTTGTGCGTCCATGAGATCCAGGGCACAGTGCCTAGGCCACCAGCGGCCAACATGAAGACGTTGAGCAGGATGACCCACAGCTTCATGCGAGGGGAGTAGTCTGAGATCTGGCACAGAATGTAGATGATGGCTGGTGCTGTGAAGCAGTACAACAGCCAGCGCTGCGGTACATACAGGCAGCTCTCCACGTCTGGCACGATTGGGCTGAACCCAGTCCACAGCAGAAGGTACGAGGATGCTGCCAGTAGGTTAATGTAGCAGGAGACGAGGTGCAGGTGCATCTTGGAGCGGTTCGTCTCAAAGATAACCCTGGCCAAGGTAGCAGAGCAGCGGAGCACAGATCAGAGGCAAGTGCCATGAACTGCTGAGGGACAAGCAACTGCAACCGGCATGCAGGTGCTAAGGAGTGTCCACTGCCGCGTCGCAGTGGAAGCTCTGCCCAATGGGAGGTGCTGCACCCGGCCATACCCCAGGTGCAAGTGCTGTGCCAGGTGCAAGTGCTGTGCCCCAACAATACACCCAAACGTCTCAAAGCCTCGCACTAGAAGGCGCACACACCACTCACTTGAGCAACGTAAGGATGAGGTTGGAGGCATAGCCCACCATGCACCACTGGTAGCTCACATGGATGGTCTGCATGGTGTCATTGCATGAATGGGTCAGGATGGTGCAGTGTTTCAACCGCCGAACTCGTCATGCATTGGCCCACGATGTGCGTGCCAGGCCACCTGGATTCAAAGCGGTCCTCACCATGCATTGATCCTTGTGCCTACTCAACCGGTACCAATGGCGGCAACCCCACACCGGCATGCATGTGTTGGTGTGCTCACTCATTGCAAGACCGACCCACCCTTCCCCAGCCGCCCACACCTGTGAAACCTTGAAGGTAGGATCGCGTGGTGTGTACACGGCATCCAGGATGGCGCACACAATCCAGATGACCACGAAGATCCTGTGTGGGCCAGGTGACATGAGAGATTGGGTATGCGCATGCAGCCGCTTGCATGGCCTGTGTGCACCCCATATGTCCACGCTCACGGCACGTCGCAGCCGCAGAAACCATGATGCAGTCCATACAAACGGCATCATGTCAGTCTTCGCCGTGCGCTGGCGATGTGGCTCGCCATGGGTTCAGTGCTTTCGTGCATCAAGGGATCGCCCTTTTTTGCAGTGCAATCATGGCAACGCCGCCCAGCCCCAGGTATAGGATGTGCAGCGCCTGCCCGGCACAATGCAGCATCCTGCAGGATTAATGTCTGATATACGCAATCATCGCCAATCGCCACATACTCACGCAAGCAGCCCCATGGTCCGTAGGACGCTGCCATCCTTGGTTTCTGTAGAAGCGAATGCCGTGGCATGTGGGGGTGCGGGTGGGGCTGCAGGACTGGGATTTGATGGCTCTAATGGGATGTTAGTGGGATTTGACCTATCCTCGGAGCCGCTGGTCGAGGCATCCGCCCGGTGTATGGAAGTGCGCATTGGCGCGTCCTCTATTGATCAGCTAAGGCAACAGATCTTCATCTGTTGACCTGCATTTGCAGATGCTGCAAAAGCCTGTTGGACCCTTTCAAGTTGGCGTGTCAGGGTGCTTCAAACCACGCGTACAGCGCGTAACTCAAGCTTCTTAATAGTCCATTGAATCAGGGCGTCCCTTGCGGCCTGAGTAAGTTTGCCAGTGATCGGGTGACTTCGGCAGTTGGCAGTTGGTCGCTGGAGGCTTGTGCAACTGCGCCCTGGTGTCTGTTATGCAAGCGAGCATATGCAATTGCCATAATGCAGCCCTTGTCAGGCACAAACGTTCAAATTGCGCTTTATGTCGCAGCTGTTGCCTACCTGTTTGTGAGATCCTGCTGCATTCGGTCTGTGGATGTTTAACCTATGCCGCTATGGTCCTTTGGCTGCTAGGAGAGCTGGACGGGGTGCCTGTCGTGTGTGCTGGCGCTACAGGCACTGCTAGCGGCACCGCATGGGCTTTGGCACACCCCAGTGCCCTAGAATTCCGCGCCATGCACAGCATTGCGGCCCATCTTGGCTGTCATGTCACTCAGCACAGCAACTGCAGGCCCTGACGTGGTGCCGCGGGATGGAGGCCAGAGGCTGCCCAAGCTGTGCGTAGAACCTGCCCTTTTCAGGCATGGCCATGCGGTTGGTAGGACAATCGCGCATATCCGGCATATATGCAAGCTACACGGCCCCCGTTGAAGCGCAACAGGAGCAAACGTGCGCTTACGGCAGCCCAGTCAGTCAGTGCACGCGCTATGGCAGGGCTGATGAGCGTGCCCACGCCGTGCGCATGCACATCATCCCGACCCGACCATATGAAGCGCCAGCGCTGTGTGCCAGAACAGCAAAACAGAGCAAAGCAGAACAGCGCTGTGTGCCAGAACACCAAAACTCAACATTGTGCTGCCAGCCCCCAGGCGCCTCACCTCTTGCAGGCTGCTTTCATCAATGTCGCTAGCTGCTAGGTCGGCGGCCAGAAACTCAGGGCTTCCAGGCAGGCGCAGTGTGTACGCATTGAACGTGGCAAGCCTCACAATGCCACGTGGGTGCAGCAGCGTTGGCGGGCGAGGCTGGCGGGGGCCCAGTGCCTCTGTAGTGATTGAGGGCATGACCGTAAGGCTGGAGGCGGGAGGGCGAGGGAGGCGGAGGGGCGGTTACGGGGACCGGGGCAGAGGTGGGGAGAGGTTGAGGGGCGGCAGCGCGGAGAATCCCTATTAGTGAAAAAACAGAACAGTAACAAAGAACTGCCAACTACGTAGCACCATGGCCAGGGTTGTTCGGCGCAAGGTGCCAGGAGTAAGCCAGGAGTAAGCCAGGAGTAAGTGGAACTCACGCCCTCACACACATGGAGGCGATATACTATGGAGTCCAATGGACCAATTCTTGGCACCATTCCGCTAATACCTCCTGGCCTGCGACGAGAAGTGCCGCGAAACGCCCTGTGCGCCAGTAATTCCTGTCAACGTGCTTACGGCTTCAGCTGCTCTGCACCTGTCGTCTTGTCAACCATGTCGGTGCCTGCTGCGAACTTCTTGGCAGGGAAGGTTGCAGTTGTAACAGGCAGCACCAGTGGTGGGTGCATTCAGATCGCGAAATAGGGTTTCCATAGGTTTTTTGCGATCCAGCATGTGATCACTGTGGATCGAGCATGCCATTGGCAGCTGGGCTGGTAGGGCGCCGTAAGCTTGGCGTTGCTGACGTGTTGGTGTTGCTGCTGACATGCACAGCATCCCCCAAAGACGCGCATGCACAGTCAGCATGCGTGTGCACTGTCATGCAGTACAGTGCAACCCAAGGCATGTAATTGCAAGCGTTGCCAATGGCACCACCCTGCAGGCATCGGCCTCGCTGTACTCAAGGGCCTAGCTGGTGCAGGGGCGAATGTGGCCATGCATGGTGAGCTGCTGCCTTTGAACGCAACGGCTGCGTGCTCGGATTGCGTGCAAGTGATGTGTGCACAGTCCTGTTACACTGCCCAGTTTTTTGTTTGCTGATACACACCAGGCCTGGGTGACAAGGCAGCCATTAACAAGGCGACGAAGGAGATTGCAGACCAGAACGGCGTCAAGGCAAGTCAGAACTCAGGCCAGGCAGCATGCATGCTGACGTAACGTCAAGCAGGGAAATAGATAGTGCACGGGGCCATATTGCGTTCAACCCCTTTGACGCATCCTGCATCCAAGGGTCACACGCACACCATAGCACGCAACCCAAAGATGTTCAATCAGCCCTCTTCTGCTGTTGTGCTGCTGTACTGCCATTCTGTACTGGTCAGGTGCTGTACAGCGACGCGGACCTGCGCAACCCCAAAGCCATCAGAGACATGGTGGCCCGGGTAGCTGGGGAACTGGGGGGCCTGGACATCCTGCACAACAACGCAGGTGGGTGGATTGTGAGCTGGTGGACAGGCTGGTGGGGCCAGTAACATATAAATTAATAACCGTAATAATATATATTAATAATAACAATAACACAGCGGGGCTGGTGGCTGGTGGTTCTATGTTGCTGTATTGTTACTGAACAGGCACCTGGACTTGCGTGTCTTGACAAAGAACAGCACTTGGGCCACTGAAGCGCAGCGCAAACACAGCGCCTGTACCATGGAAGGGACTAATTGTGAGGAAGATTAAGGAATCACAGCACCTCGTCTAACGGGAAACGCTGTAACAAGTCAAGTCAAGTCAAGTCAAGTCAAGTCAAGTCAAGTACCGCAGAGCGATCAGCGCCTCATTGATGGAATTGATTGCACTTCGCTGGCACACTGTGTTTTGGATACCTCTGTGCATGTGGGTGCAGGCATCCAGTTTGTTGGCCCTGTGCTGGATTATCCAGAGGACAAATGGGATGCGATTATGGATGTGTGCCTCAACTCCACCTTTCATACCTCCAAGGTATGAGCTGGTTTGGCTGCTTCAGGGTATGAGTTGCAGGTATGGAAGTGGCATGCAGATTTGGGGTGGCGCGCTGTGACATGTCACCCTCATACGTCCATACCTTTGCCAGCGCCTTGCCTGGAGTGTGCATGCTGGAATGCCCAAGCGTCAACGTGCAGCGGCCGCTGTGCCCCATGTGTCGCCCTCATACCTTCATACCTTCATACTTTCATACCTTTGCCCGGCAGCTTGCCTGGAGCGTTCATGCTGGCACTCCCGGCATCCACATGCAGCGGTCGCTGTGCGGCGTTGCGCAGCCTCCAATGAAGTCATAGCATTGCCGAGGATCTCCACTTTCTATTATCACATGCCAGCTCGCACATGCGCAGCCGGTGTCTACTGCCCTGGGGCACCACACTGTGCACGCAGGCAGCGCTGCCGCACATGCTGCGAGCAGGCTGGGGCCGTATCATCAACACTGGGTCTATGCACTCCTTGGTGGCTTCGCCCTACAAGGCTGCCTACAATGCAGCCAAGCACGGCGTGGCTGGCTTTACCAAGGTGCACTACCTGCAGCCATTTGAGTGTCTTGCTGGCTCCCTGCACACCCTTGGGTTTGCCAGGCTGGCCTGCTGCCTGGCTCAAGTGTCCTTGTACGTTTTAGAGCACACTTTGCCTTGCCCTGGCCTGCTCGCTGTCCACCTGCTGGGTACTCAGCTACTCACCACACAGGTACCATACAGCCATGTGCTGTGCCAGTGTTGCGCCTCCAAGCCCCACACGACATAACTTGGGCCCCTGGTTGAGCCTACTCACCATGCAGTCACCGTACAGTCACTGAGCCTCATGCATGCATGTGCTGCAGACCCTGGCGCTGGAGATGGCACAGAAGAACATCACGGTCAACGCCATCTGCCCGGGGTATGTCCTCACAGACCTGGTGAGAGCGGAATGCCATGGGCCTGTGTGCCTTTTGAGTTGCAATGTCCGTGCGACTGTCACCATTGACGGTCACCATTGACTGGGGGATTGATTGCAACTGTCACCATTGACGGTCACCATTAACTGGGGGATTGATTGCAACTGTCACCATTGACGGGTCACCATTGACTGGGGGCTCTCCTCACGCACTGCTGCTGCATCTGGACTGTGGCGGATTGCTCATGCCTGACCTGTACCAACGGGCGTCCCAGCAGCAGCTAGCCACGTGACACACCCCGTGAATAAATCCGTTAACTCAGCTCCGCCCCAGCCGTGCCCGACCTGTACCACCCTCCTGGCCTTGCACAGCCACCTGCAATGCTGCTGACTTGGGCGATTGTGGTTTTGACGTGTATGTGCCTCAGACTTTGATTCTGACATTGAAACTGACGTGTTTGAACTTGAACACTGCGTGGCCCCCAGGTGAAGAACCAGATCGATGACACGGCGCGCGTGCGCGGCATTCCGCGTGAAAAGGTCATCATGGACGTCATGCTGGCTGACCAGCCCACCAAACAGGTGCGGTACAGCAGTACGACAGTACAGCAGCCGCACAGCAGTGGCACAGCAGCGGTACGCCTGCTTGTGGTCTGGTACTGATGGGCATTCGAGCGGGTCAGGGGGCGAGGGTCTGGTGCGACCAAGGCAGGCTGAGCTCACAAGGCAGCAGAACAAGCAGATGAAGGGAGATCAACCTCAGAGATCAACACTCATGCTTATTCTTACCTCAGTCCTGAACTCGGTGGCCATTGCTCTCACTCCCACCTGATGCAGTTCGTGAAGCCGGAGGACATTGCTGGGTATGTACTGCACCTGTGTGGCCCTCACTCTTCCTCTATCACTGGCGCATGCATCAGCATCGATGGGGGCTGGACATCAAGGTAAGAAACACCACACAACGGCACGCAGCAGGAGGTGGCAACCAGCACTGCAGGGGCTGAATGGAAGGGTAGGCAAACTGCAATACTGCCAGCTTACAGGAGATGACAGAACACAGTACAGTGGGCTGAACAGGATAGTAGGCCGCATATTGCAATGGCGCTGTGTATGTGGGTGGTAATGGCAGTGGAGTTGCAAAGAGGTGGGTGGACACTGAGCATGGTGGGCAGCTGCTGTTCAGCACGAGCTGTACACATTATGGCCAGTATGTAGTACGTAATGTGCAGGGAACGATGGATGTGGCTTGCTCTGGGTCTGTATCACATCATGAGGCCTAGCTTGAACGAGGATGCCATGTGCAGCAGCCACATGCTGGCACCAGCAGTATCCGCGACCTTATGGGGCCTGATGAGGCCTGCAGTGGGCATGCTGGCATGGGGCGGGGCATGCAGGACATGCATGCAGTACATGGCCCGGTGATGGCTGGTGAGAGTGCAGGACCCCTGCTGAACATACATGAACGTGATCTTGCTCTGTGTTCATGTTACAATCATGAGGTGATGTGAACAGATGAGAGATGATGAGACCCACCCCGTGGTTAAAGGACCTGCACATAGCTCACGGCGCATTGCAGCCCGGAGCCCCACGAGCTCATACTGCGTGCATCCCCTTTCCCTCACGTCAGCGCCTTTCCAACAATGTCCCACCTCCTGTACTCAGTTCAGCCCCTGAACCCTTGCTTGACCTTGCCCTGTTCTCAAACCATGAGCATGCAGCCATCCATCACGATCCATCCAGTCACCATGAGCCCTGAGTCTGTGCTGCCATGTGGCCGGCCTTACCGGGCCCCATGCCGTGGCACCATGTGCTCCACTGCTGCAGTTTGCCTTGCTGGTTCCCCCTTGGCCGCATGACAGGCAGCTGCGCCGCTTGTATACAGGCCATCATCTCCGTCTTTCAGCGTTTTGCATCACAGCTTACATCCCAGCTGGAGCTACAGCTGTCACAGCCACAGCTGCCGCGCTGTAACAGACCTTCTGCCCGGCAGCCCACCGCTGGCACGTGCCTGGCCGTCACGCCCGCCGCTTGCCAAACGACAGCAGGGAAGATGGCGTGGCCACACCAAAGCTTCGAGCCCCGGCATCACCCGTGAGGCGTGTTGCGAGGCCGGAGGGGTCAAACGTGGGGTCAGGCAATGGGTCCCTGCAAGACATAAGTGGCAGTGCACGGGGAGCGATAGTGAAATTACTTAGGGGCACGGAAGCGGTCAAACAGGAGCGCCATACAATTGATCGATTGGTTGAGAAAGGCAGGGTAGGATAGTTTATGACCTGGGGGGCCCACCTCCCATGCCAGGCCGCTGCGCATGGGGTTGGACACAGTCCTGATAGGGACCAAAGGGATGCCCTCATGAGGCCCTAATCGGCTGATGTTCAATCAGAATGGATGACAAGATCGTCATGCAGATACTGCCCAGCATGCAGCAGTCCCAGGAGCTGCTGGCAGTCATGGATGTGAATTTATTTGGACTGCAGCACCGCAGTCTGACTGCGCAAAGCCGTGTAATGAATGGTGATGACCAGGAGCTGCCTGTGGTGTGCCGGCAGCTGCAGGCCATGCCAGCCATGACTTGCGCGCCATGGTGCTTCCAGCAATTGAATGAGCGTAGCACTCACGCATCCAAAGAAGTGATGACGCCACCGGGCAGAGCACGTGTTGGGCGTGTGGAGCCATACTGCACCAGCCGCCGGCCAGCAGCGGCTGCCTGCGCAGAAGACGTTGGCAGCTGTGCCATTGTGCCTGCAAGCATATGGCTGGCTCCTGCACCTGACATGCCTAGCATGGTGGACGGTTGCCCGTTGCCCTGGCCGATGCTACTGCAGCCCCGTATAGGGATCTCTGCCTCGACTGTGTGCTGTGGGACAAGCAACAGTGCTAACAGCACAGATGCCGCAGCCATATGCAGGGCCCCTGATGGAATCCAGCGCCCGATTGGCTCCATATCCGGGTTGACTTCGTGGTAGAATTGGTGCGAATGCTTGAGGTCTGGGTTGAGATATCTCTGCTGCTTTGCACTAGACGTACTAGCTGTGTGAACTAGCAGACTAGCAGAGCTGACTAGCAGCTGTGTGCTGTGTACTAGCAGTGCAGTGCAGTTTCTGTTCAGCAGTGCAGTGCGGCCTAGGGTTTGTTGGCTCTCCGGACCTGGGCCACCAGAAATCCTGTAACAAATCACTAGCTGCTTTGCATTAGACGTAGCGTTACCCTGCGGTTGACTAATGGCTCATGTGTAAGAAGCAATGTGTTGAGGGGGCCACATCAGGCTGAGGTCATGATCTCAACCACTCGGCTTCCAACAAGCGGTCACGTGTGACGTGGCCCTCATACGTTAGGCTGCCCCTTCTGCATGAGCAGCTCTGCAGCTGCATGTGAGCCATCTTTGATCAGGCACTGTTGAGGAGCAGGGTAGGGCATCTTGTCCCAGAGGTTTAGTCCTCAAGTGCATCAGGCCAGGTGAGGGACATTACAGCCAGGCTTTGCCCTCACAGCCACTCGGCGCCAGCCATTCATCAGCAGCCCCCAGCTCAAGCGAACCTGGGTTGTGTATCAGAGCTCAGAGCAAGGGCTGAGCACACGTCCACAGGCGCCGTGGTACCAGGGCAGCACCAGCCAGCTGGGCACTGAGCATCCCACCCATGTCTTAAGAGGTGCGGCCATGATCTGAGTTGACAGCCGTCAGCCCACTAACCTGGCTGCCCTTCCTCCCTTGCACAGTAGCAGCACCAGCCGCCAGGGGATATGCAGCATGCTCCCCGCCTCCATGTCAGATCCGTGCTTGATGTACCAGTCTTGGCATGGCAGCCCCTTGAGCCACCAACCTATATCCCTCATTCTTGCCGCTGTGCTGCCCTCTGCCCCCGTCCCCAGCAGCAAGCTGCCGGACACCTTTTGACAGCAGGGCACCAGGAGCACCCGATCTTCCTTCTTTTGTCCCTGTGGCCCCTTGGCCCCTTACTCTCCATAACCTACGGTTGCCATGCAACAGGCTGGCACCATGCATGGGCCTGTCACTCATGCCCGCGCCCGCATAAAGAGCTCGGGCCATGCCCCAAGCTGCATCACAGCAAAAAGGGCAACTGCACGGGCTGGGGCCCCGTGGGCCCTTTCCTGGGTTCTTGGCTGCTGGCTTCTGCTGCTGGGTGGCCCATCGTGGGGTACATGGGCTCAGGCTGTCAAGCCTTCAAGCGCACCCCCATCAACTGTACCAGGTGCCCCACCAGGTGCGTGTGTCCACAGCAGCGGGTGGCTGCTTGGGCGGTTGTTGCATGCGGCGGGCCGCTGCCTGTGAGGCACTATGTGGCGGCATGGCACGGACCCCAACCATGCGCACCGGCTGCATGAGCGCGTCAGTTGTACACTGGGATGGCGGTTGGTGAGGGCGAGTGTGGCGCCACTCACTCGTGCATGCCACCCATGCAAACCGCCACCAGTTAACCGCCCACCGCCCTCCAGCCCGCACATCCACCAGCGAATCCCCAACACAGCAACTTGCCAACCAATCAACCTTGTGTCGTGCGGCTTGCGCTATTGTGCCCTCCTTGCTCCCACACCTACAGGTGCCATGCCAGGCCAGCCCACCCGCCTGCAATCCTCCATCACCAGCAGCAACAGTGACAGTACCAGCAGCAGCACTAACACCACCGCATTAGCTGACTCTGCCCCAGCAAGCCCAACTTCACCACCACCACCTGTCACACCAGCGGCCCCTACACCCGTGCCCCCAACCCAAGCACAGACCCCACCAGCGCTCCCCACGCTGGCAGGGGACACAGCAGCACCCCCCGCACCAGCAACTGCCACTGCGGCAACGATGGAAACACCGGAAGGTGTGAGCGACGATGTCCCTCCTGATGGTGCGGCCACTCCAGAGAACACTGAACTGCCCCGTGTCATTGCAGCAGGGCTGGCCGCTGCCGGGCCTCCTGGAGTTGCCACCAGCCTGGCCATGGACTCCTCAACAAAGGTGGCGGTTGCCCCAGGCTCATCACTGGCTCAGCCCGCCACTGCTGTTGTGCCTGGGGCTGCCAGTAGCAGGAGGAACAGTGGCCAAGATGATGATGGCCCTAAGGGGAACCCTCGTACTGCCAAGGACGCGAATGCACCGCTTGGCTCGGCTGCCAATCCACGAGTGTATTCCTCTACGGGCCGGTACGTGCAGTGCAGTATGCCATACATGCGCGCTTGACGGGCAGCATACAGGCGTTATCTGTACTGCCAGGGCTGCTCAGCAGTACTCGCAGGGCACAGGAGCCAAGCTGGTAGATCTTGTTTAAAGCAGTTCGCCGGCTCTGGTTTGGAGCCCTGATGCATCGTTGTTTTGTACTGTTGTCTGTACTGTGCTGTACTGCATGTACTGTACTGAATTGTACCATGTTGTAATGTGCTGTTGCCTGCACTGTAATGCTTCAACGATGCTGTATAGCCTGCACCCTCCATGCTTTGCTTGGTCACTCACAATGCGCTTATGCCTCGCTGGCCGTATCCGTGTGCACACAGGCCTCTGAGTGACCCAGTCACCTTTCCTTTGCCTAATGGGGGGACCTTAGCACTCAACCCACCCCCTGTTACCCCTGGCGCCCCAACCCCAGCTTCCTCGTCTGAGTTTGTTACCACGTGGGTCCCATGTGCACGCATGCTGTGCATTTCTTGTTGGCCTGCGCCAGCCCCACTCCATAGGATCACACATGCAGCCCCGCAGGGTCACACATGCATCCCCACAGGGTCACACATGCATCACCGCAGGGTCACACATGCATCCCCGCAGGGTCACATATGCATCCCCACAGGGTCACACATGCATCACTCTGCATGCTGCATCCTGTGCAGGCCACTGACGTGGCCTGGACCAACATTGTTCAATTCCTGTTGTGTCCTGTGTGCAGCTCTGGTGTGCAGTTTCGCCTGGGTGGCAAGCCCTTCCACTTTGTCGGGATCAACGCGTTCTGGTAGGTGCACCGCTGGCATCAGGCGTGTATCCATGGCGTGACCTTGCCAATCCAATAAGCTTGAGTGTACTACTGACAGGCTCCCATACAGGTGTACACACAGTAGGATGACCAGGCAGTACAAGGGATACAACTTCGAGAGGGAGGCCATACAATCTAGCCTGTGTATCTGTACCACTCTGAAAATCTGCCCCGTTGCTGCTACTGGCCATTGAACTGCCACGCATACTGCCTGACGTGACCGCTACTGCCAAGTGTACTGCCTCATGTACATGTGTACTGCCTTTTGTACTGCAGGTGGATCCTAAGTGCCGCGTACGACCACGAGTATGGGCGGCAGGTGGTGGCTGAGTCCATGGCGGCTGCACAGGTATGCCACAGCTTGGCTTGTCAATTACAATCATGCATCGTTGTTTACGAGTAACCATCCATGATCACGATGCTTCACAAGATCATCTTCAGCCCAGCACTGATCGCAGCTCCACTCTCTGCAATGTCTGCATACTCCTCGTGCATCCCTCCATGCTCCCCATGGTCACCATGCCCTGCCTGGTTGCGCTGTGGGCTGCATGCAGCGGCTGGGCATGCGCGTTGCGCGCACATGGGCGTTCAACGATGGCATGCCGCGCGCGCCAGGGGTGTATGATGAGGACCAGTTTGAGGTGAGGCTGGTAGACCGCAAGCGGCTGGGGACCATGGGTTGAGGCTGGAGACAGCTTCGTCTACCGGCCTCCGCTGCCTGCGTGCATTTGCGTGCGGACTGCTTGTTGCCTGTAGGCCTGTCTTATGGTGCCAGCTGCTTGTGATCGCATGGGTTGGTTGCCCGTGAAGCGGGGCCGGCTCCAAGTTGCAGGCTCTAAATCGGGATCGTCGGTTCGTCGCTGCAGCTGTAGCTCTGTGTTGCTTTATGCAACCAAAAGCACTGCAGGAGGGGTGAGACGTAACGCTGCGGGTGTGGGTACCATTTTCAACTCACCGTACTGCCCTGTATTGTACTGCAACACAACGTCGTGCCTCACAGGCGCTGGACTTCATCATCTATGCGGCGCGGCAGTACGGGCTGCGTCTGACACTGGCCCTGGGCAACTTTTGGAACGCGTTCAAGGTGCTGATCAGCCCAGATATTTGTATGAGACGCCGTGACTGATGACTTTGAAGTCACAGGAGCCCCCAGACTCCATCACCATGCCAGGGATGCGTTCACGCTGTCATTCCACCATCCGCAGCAGTCATGCCGCATGGGCCGCATGGCACCCTCACCTTATCACGAACTCTCACCTTATCTCGCTGGCTCCATCCCACACATCCACACCTGCTCCTCACACTTGCTCCTCCCTGGCTCCAGCTCAAATCTTCCCTCTTGAACATCCCTGCCATACCCCAGGGCCCAGAGGACTTTGTCTACTGGGGTGCGGGGCGCGGCCAGACCGTGATGACATTCTATACAGACTCCAAGGTCAAGGAGCTGTATAAGGGCCACATCAAGGCAATACTGACGCGGGTGAATGTGTACAACGGCATCAGGTACCGCGACGACCCCACCATCATTGGCTGGAACGTCCTAAACGAACCGCGCTGCCCTGGTAGGTCGGTTTAGGCAGTTGATAGGGCGGTTGGTTGGTTGGCTGGTCAGTTGTTGGCATGGGGTCAGCGGGTTGGTTGCAGTGGGGTGGCGGGTTAGGGGAAGGCAATTAGTGGCCGTGCTTGCTGGTGGTTGGGGTGAGATGCCGCTGCCCGTGTTTTCCACCTGTAAGCCCAGTCATGCATGTATGCAAGATCACTGTGCCAATACGTTGTGGCTGTACTGCTTGTGCTTTGTGTACCTCACAGGCTGCAGTACAGAGCAGCGGGGCATCGTGGAAGGGTGGATGGCCGAGATGGTTGGTTACACAAAGTCAGTTTCTCCCAACCAGCTGGCATCGCTGGGCACAGAGGTGCGAGCTGGTGCCTGCGGCTGGCCTTCTTTTTTTGGGGGGGGGGGAGGGGGGGTGACTCTCACAGTTTCAGGTAATACTCGGTACTTCAATAGGATAGCGGTGCGGGCACGTTATGTGGGTGCCTGATGACATAGCCTGAACCTTCAGCATGTGAGCTAGCTGTTCCCCGCGACATGCATGCGTGACCTGCACCAATGCATGACCCTTCAGCGTGCCTTCCAAAGGCATGTAGGCGATGCGTGTGGTTTGAAGGTCCCATGTCAGCATTGCGGTGCAGACACATCTGTGACACGCCGTGTTATTATTGTTATTATTAGCATCGCGGTCTTTGTGCACCTCTGCTCGCGCCAAGCGTAGGGTTTCTTCATGCCCCAGTCTGGCACCGACCTGCAGCTGCTCAACCCAGGGGCGGGCGCTCAGTGCGAGGGTGCGCGGCACTGTGCTGCATCACACCTCGCCGCCTGCATTTTCACTGTGCCCCATGTGTGGCCGCTCGACTTGCACCCTGTCTGACTGACCTGACCCTGTCGGAGCAGATGTATCAATAATAGTAAAAATAATAATAACACGGCGTGTCACAGATGTATCAATAGCTTATTGATCACAACGGTCTCACAGTGTCACACTCTCACATTGCCTAATCGTGCACAGGTGAGGATTGGCCCAAGATTGGCCGCACCCCAGGTGTGGACTACCTCACTCTCCATGTGTATGAGAGGTACGTTTGTACTGCCCGCTGTACCACCTGGCTTGAGAACTGCCATGATGGCTGCATCCACTGCGCTGCTGCAGTGTCCAGTTCACACCCTCTGCCCATAGTTCATTCTCCTGCTGCCATCAGCTCAACACTGGTGGCAGATCAGTCCCACCATGCCCTCTTCAACACATAGCGATCTGCTGCCCAGACTGTTACGAAGCCCAAATGTTTGTGATCCGGATGTTCGCACCTTTCCAAAACTGGAACGTGCGCTCAATGTTACTGCTTGTACTGCTGTACCGCAGGCACATGGAGTTCCACCCCGTACCGCCCAGCGGCCGTTCATATGTGAAAGATCCTGACTGGTTGCACTGCAACTTCCCATGCTACATCCAGTGGCTGGTGCGGTACATCCAGGTGAGGGCAGTAGCGATCAATGCTATCCGATTCACTCACATGTGCATCACATGCGTGTGAGCCCATTGGAGCATGGAGGGTTAGGGCATCATGCCCCTAGGTGTGTGCGCACGCATGTTGTGGCATGCGAGCTGTGCTCTTCTCTGGCTGTGCTTGTGTCAGCTCCTCAGGGCGCGCTCAGGGAGATCAAGGCGCGATCTGAAATGACCCTAGTTGCACCATACTCAGAGGTCAAGCACGATGCCTGATTTGGCCCCGATCCGCAGGCACACATGGAACTGGCCGCACAGATAGGCAAGCCTCTGGTGCTGGAGGAGTTTGGTCTGACCTGGTGGTGCGTATGCCCAGTGTTGGCTGGGGTGTATTTCTTTGCCTGCTGCTGTTGCTTGCTACTTGTGGACTTGGTTCTTAGGAATGGAAGCCAAGTCTCATGCGGCAGTTCTCAGCCAGGCGCCATGCTGGTGTACGCTTCGCCAGGGTGTGTTGCACCGTCATCTTTGCACCGAGGTCACAAGTGTGACACATGGCATCTCTCACACTGTTCACACTCTTGACAGGCGTGAGGACGTGCGTGACCGCCGCTCTCTCATGGCAGTAGTGTACCGCATCCTGGCGGACAGCGCTGCTGCCGGTAGTTCTGGCAGTAGGGCCAGCCTGGCGGGTGCACTGGTGTGGAACGGAGCAGCCAACGAAACATCTGACCAGGACGGGTGAGAGGCTGGCGGTGCAGTGCTCTCACTCTGCCTTGACTCTGTCTGTTTTGGCAGTTGCATTTGCAACACATTGATGAGAACATGACACTTATACCCCTCCCGCCCCTCCCGGGATGGTATTTGGCCACTTCTGACCCCACTCTTTTCCCCACAATTCTACTGGAGTGATGCTTTGGTATCCAGCCATGTTCTGCTGCCGGGGTCACCCACACTCACTCGCGAGATCAACCGGTAAGGCCTTCCACCGCAATTCCCTGCGCTGACCCCTCACAAACAGGTACAATGTGCATATCGACCGCTGGCCCAACCCACTGCCCTCACCTCCACCAGCTCTGCGTACCCTGCCAGCCATCCTCCCCTTCCTGGCCAGCCCCGAGGTGTGTGTGCTTGCATGCCGCATGCAAGCATGCTTTCGCGTGCAAGCATGCTTGCATGCTGCATGCAAGCTTGCATTGCGCCTCTGGCTGCTTGCGTGCTGCTTGCGTGCATTGTGCAGTGCACGCTGGCCGCCCTGTGGCCCGCCTAGCCTGCTTTTTGACACTGCAGAATCGGCCCCTTCCTGTGCCGTCACGTGCGCTTGCATTTGAGATACATGTGTTGAATGCACTGAACCAAGTGATGGAATCCCCTGATCGAGCGGTCACATGCACCTGCATGTAATGTATGTGCTTTGATTGCATCCTTTGTGCTAGGTGACGGAAGCCGCCCACAGCGGGGCAGGTAGCGCAGCGCCTGCTGCACCACCCACAACACCCCCAGCCGCTGATCCTCCACCAGCATCTCCCACCCCAGCCTCTTCCATTGCCACGAATGGCGGGGACCCCTTATCCAAGGTGAGCATGTCACTCCTGGGACGAGCACACACTGTACACACTGAATGTTGCTAATCCTGTCTCGCGGCAGGCATCTATGCGCCATGATGGGCGTACGATGTAACCAACACACACACACACACGCGGACAAGCAGCATGCCATCGGCATGCAGTACACAGATGGCTCAGCAGCAGCAGAGTTTGAGGGGCAGGTGCATCTGTCCAGGGGAACCCTGCAACCCTCCTTGTGCCCACACCAATACCCCAGGAGGGTGACATGGCCCCCCCAGTGCACCGTTCATCTCCCACCTGTACTGTACATGTACTGTAATTATATAGTCCGTACATGTGCTGCACACCGTCATGTGCCGCAGGTGGCAGCTGCAGACGGACCAGCTCCCGCCCCGTCCAGCGGCCGGCGCGCACGTGGGCTGCTCCAATTTGGAAACGTGAGTGTGTCGTGTGATTGGCTGTAATGCAATGCGACAGAGCTGCTGTACAATCTGAGCTATTGCTGGCCAGTGCGTACTGCTGTGCTGTGGTGCACCCTGGCGTGCCGCACGAGCTGTTTGTGCTTGCTCCCCCAGCTTGCATCCATTGCATGCGTGACTGTTCATGGGTGTTATTGCAGCATACCCTTGTTGACTCCCGTGCCTGATGTCACAAACACACAACACCGTGCGGAGCTCCATGTTGGGGCCCCCACCGCTGCTGCGGCCACGCCGCTGCGGGCCTCCAGCAGGCATGGCTGGCTCAGTACAGTACTGCACAGTAGCAGTACTGTACAGCCGGGTGCAGTACAGTACTGCGGCCATAGGCACCCTGTCCCACGCGTGTTCTCCCTCCTTTCACTCAATTCACGCATCACACATGGCATGGCCGAATCCGCAGGTCCAGACATCGGCCATGGGTGCCAATGAGCTGCTAGCTGTCACCAGCTTCGACCGCGTATGTAGACCAGGGCATGCTTGCATGGCTGCCTGGGGGCTGGTGCATGGTGGGCTGGCGGGCGCTAGCATGCCTCCGCTGCTTCCACAGTGTGCTGCCTGTGAGTGTTCTATCGTGGCCGCACAGCACGGCCATGGCGCAGCACTCACAGGCAGCACGTTGTGCCAGATGCAGTGAGCTACTGGTGCCCAGCCAAACACTCAGCTCGTGCCAAGGGGTCTGCTCAGACCCCGTGCGTGCTGTGTTGCGCGTTTCAGTGCTCCTGTCCTGTTGTTCATTCAACCTGTGGGTGAGGCATGTGTTGGCTACTGTTGGCCTCTTGCTGCCAAGCATTAGCAGTGCCACCCCCCCACAAGCTCTTGATCAATTGAAACTATCAACCAACATTCTGGGTGTGCTTGCCTGCCATCTGTGGGTGCCCGCAGCCCGACCCTGAGCCGCGCTCTTTCGGGGCCACCCAGTTCGGCCGCCGTGCGCGTAGGGCCTTTGCACGGTGGTCCAGCAGCAGCAGCAGCAGCAGCAACAGCGGCAGCTCTGAGGGCACCGGCGACGATGCGCCCCGTCGAGATTCCAGTGACGGCAGAAGGGCACGTATGGAGGAAGGAGTCCGGTCCGGCAAGGCGGCTGGCGCGTCGCACTCCAAGGCGGCGGGCACGACCAGCGGGCCTGAGCGCTGCACCCCTGGGGATGGGCTGTGCGCGGCGCGTGCGCGCGCGCTGCTGTGGCAGGTGAGTTCCAGCAGAGAGCGGAGCAGTTATAACTCAAGAGGGAACTGCTGCCATGATGGTCTTGATTATTATCCAGCATATGGATCCAAGTAGGGCCACGGCATGTCCACCTTCCTGTCTGTGAAGGAGGTCTACACAATGAGTACCTCTGGCTTGGTCT
>BDCZ01000264.1:0-10558 GCA_001662365.1 Chlamydomonas applanata | reverse complement strand
CCCCCCCCCCCCCCCCCCACCAACCTTGCCACCCTGTTTCCATTCCCCAGACACGCCCACTGCTGGAACCCCGGATGCCGTACCCCATCTCCCACGCCGCCCCTTGCTCTGCCCTGCACCATCGAGCCTGCCAAACCAAACTGGACAGCCGAACATTCACAGCAGACCTGGCCGCAGACAACCGAGGCAAGGAGCAGATACCCAGCCCCGGAAGAAAGCAGCGCTCACCCCACATCCAGGATGCCAAAGCCGCGCGAGTTGATCTTGACGTCCGTGAACTGCTCCTTGACACCGGAGTCGTTCGCCAGCAGCATGTCACCGCCGCGCGTCGTGAGCCACAGCTGCGGTGGAGCAGTGGCCGAAAAGGTGGGCACCGAGGATCGGGATACGTTCAACATTCAGGGTTCATGGAGTTCCAGGGATTAAGGAGTGCATGGGTTTGTTGGGGTTCCAGGTTAGGTTGGGTTTCCTCGCAGAACAGGGCGTTGGCCGAAGGACCAGAAATCCCAGACGAGCCACATGGCGGTGCAGCCGCTTGCCACCCGGCAAGGCGCAAGTGGCATTTATGCAGCCAACTGCTCTGCTGCTGCTCACCCAACACTGCACCCATGACTCGTCCACTTTCTTGGCGCAGCGTTCAGCCCTGGCAGCCCCAGGACTTGGCCCATCCCCAGCCCTCTCGTCGCCAGATTCAAGCCTGCCTCATACACACCACCCAACCTCAGCTCACCCTGTTATCAGGCGTCCACCCCATGTTCTGCACGCGGCGCGCGGTGGGGCGGTTGTGGGGCTGCCAGTATGACTGGCCAGCCTCCCAGCTCATGTAGAAGTTGCCACGAGAGGACACGGCCACGTAGTCGCCCGCTGGGGAGCGCGCCACGTTGGCAAAGTAGCCCTCGTAGTAGGACGCGCCCGTGATGCCTGTGGCGTGCGCAAGGTGATGCTTGCACCAGGTGATGCATTCACGTGCACAACTGCGTTCCGGATCCCACCCCAGTTCCTTCTCCACACCCGGTGCATGTCCCTGCCTTGGGCACGCCCTGGCAAACCTAAGGGGTCGTGCACGAGCACGCCCTGAATGGAATGGCGCAGCCGAGATAATGCGCTGAGCAGGAGCACAGGCAAGAAGAGCCAGAGCTGTGGGGAGTAACAGGCAGAGGCACCAAGAACAAACCCAGGAGCATGAGTGATGGCAGCACGCAAGCACCTGATGACACCGTGCGGTTCAGCGTCGCGTCGACTGTCTCCTGCACTGCTGCACTCCATGTGTATGCGGCGTTGTCAGTCACATAGATGGCACCCTGTGTGCACGGGCGCAGCAGAGGTCCACAAGTCTCATCAGTGCCAGGCGTATGCCTCAAGGTCACCGGAGCGGTGTGCACGAGTGCCCACATGTGTGGGCGTGTAGGTTTCGATGCATGTATGACACGCCCGAACCCCTTGCAAGTGCTGTGGGACGGGGCGAGCTGCCCGCTGTTGTCAGCCGCACACGGTCGTGATATCAACGCCGCCACTGCCGCCACTTTCGTTGCTGCTGCTGAGGTAATGATGTGCTGAGAGCAGTGCACACACCTTGTCGGTCGTCATCTCTGCCTGGCCGGCCTTGCCGGGCAGTGCAGTAACATTGATGGGCACGCCTGCGCACCGCAGCACGTGATTGACAATCTTCAAAACACAAACATGTCAACAGAGGAAACATGACCCATACAAACTTGAACAGCAGCAGGCAGCAAAGAGGCACTGCGAGGCGAGCAGCTGGCAGCTGATTGTGCGGACAGCTGAGGAGGGAAGCAGGGACAGCTGACATGCAGACCCCGCACCCCGCACGTGGATGGGCTGGGCTGCAGCACCTCAACTAGATCCAAGGCACACCACAGTTCCAGCGAACGCAGCGTGTCATAGCCTGAATGCTGCAAGTCCCTGGGGACAGTTGGCCGCTGTGAGATGTGCTGCATCTGCATCTGCACGCAAGGCCCGAGCCCGGCCGCGTCGCCCCCGCTGCTCCGCACCTGGCAGCTTGGCGGACAGAGGGATGCGCTCCCAGTTCTTGCCACCATCGGTGGTGTGCAGCAGGATCGCAGGCTTGCCCACGATCCAGCCCTCGTCGCCGTTGAACGAGATGGAATTGAAGCGGTAGTTGAAGCCCTCGTCCTTCGCAGCCTCGATGGAGCGGGGCGCCCACGACTTGCCACCGTCGAAGGTCTCCAGCAGCGTCTGGCGGGTGCCCAGGAGGAAGCCTGCGGGGTCGGGACAGTCGCGGGTTGCACGCATTCACCGTCCATGCTCATGGAGCTGGGCCACACATGGCTTGCCCCCATGCAAGCCCCACACATGCACCACCCACCCCAGAGGTGCACCACCCACCGTGCAGTGGGTCGGAGCCAGTGAAACCAACATCCAGCAGCACCACGCCCTTCTCCACGGGCAGGTCCACCTGGCGAGAACCCGAGGTACATGCACAGGTCAGCGATCATTCAGGATGAGGGGTCAATTGAGAGACGATGGCAATCCTCTCTCCACGCACCAGCTCCCACTCAGAGGATACGGGTTTGTTGGCGAGGGCGGGGGATGCCTGGATCAGAGGCAGGGCATTAGATGCCAGGCCAACCAGACCAGCGCCCAGCACATCGCGACGGCTGGCAGCAAGCTCGGGCTGCTGCTGGGCCTCAGCCTTGACGACCAAGGCCTTGCGGGTGGTGCGCTGCACTGGAGCAAATGCTGTGCAGCACAGCCACAGAAGGTACAATCTCAGTAACTTCCAGAAGGGCGCAGGGAACGCCAAAACAAGCTCAGAGGCATTACAATGCACACACCCTTGCGCGTGACGCGCGAGGCGACCGCCTGCTTGCCCTGGGTCAGGGATGCCATGTGAATCAATTCAGCAGCACAACGCACACAACGTAAGTTTCAGAACTGTCGCATGCACAAGTGGCGATCAAAAATTGAAGTCTTCATCACAGCCCTCTCATGGGTTTGGCTCGTTCGAATCCAGGAGAATACAGGGCATTACTCTGCGCCATGCAGCTGCGTTGTAGTCGCTGTGCAGCACCAGCTCCCTGGCCTGTCGCGGGATGCCATTGTACTGCTGCCCTATTGTAAAGACTGCAAAGGTGAGCTAGGCATCCAAAGTACCCCTAAAAACATCACCTGATGATCAGCCTCTGCTGCCATGCACGCGTTCTTCACATCACACCTGAGCACATTGGCATTGTCCCTTTGACGCCGTCAGCGCGTGGAAGTCGAGAATCGTGATCAAGTGCACAGAGGCTGGCTTCTGCTCGCTCGACGTTATCTGCCGTCGCCACACCGTCAGCCCTATTCCACTTCATTGCGGGCTTGATCAGTCCATCGTACTGAAACTTGCCTTGACGCAGCCAGTGCTGCCGCGGCTGAGGCGCTGCCGCCGTAGTGCTTGAGCATTTTCGATGGCCAAGGCGAAGCAGGCCCAGCCCACTGACGGCGTGCGGTACGTGATGTTCCACCTGATTTGTGCCGCTGTTGGCTTACATGCTCTTCCGCGACGCCATCTACCCGGTCTGCTTTACTACCTGTGCAGGCGATCCCTACGTGACGCTGTGGCCAAGGCGGCGCCGGCGGCAAAGAAGGTGTGCAGTCAAGGGTTTCTGCTGCATGCTGGTTCATGCGACCAGTGGCCCCATACAAGCCTCCATGCATGCACACATGTGCACACTTGCGTGCTGCACTGTGCACGCTAGCAGCGACATGCACGCTGCCTGCGCTCACAATAGGCGTGCTGCGTGCATGCGCCTGCTTTGCAGGCCGCTGTTGCAAATGGATCCGCTGCCAATGGCAAGCCCTCCAGCAAAGCCAAGGGCTTCACGGATGAGAATGCTGCATGGCTGAAGCCCAAGGCAGGAGGCAAGGCAGCCCCACCCTCCAAACAGCCCCCCGTTAAGCAGGCCACTGCAGCTACAGGCAAGAAGGGCGGGCCTCCTGCAGTAGGCGCAAAGGGCGGCAAGGTGCCCCAGCCACAGGCCAAGGCTGCAGGCAAGCGCAAGCAGCCCGAGCCAGAGAATGAGGAGTTGGAGGAGGAGAGTGAGGGGGAGGAGGGCATGAGTGAGGATGAGGACCTGGAGCTCATGGGTGATGAGTTTGGCGAGGGGGAGGAGGGTAGCGAGGGGGAGGAGGGCAGCGAGGAGGAGGACGAGGAGATGGATGAGGGCGAAGACGAGGACGAGGAGGAGGATGGGGTCATGGCGGACGAGTTTGGGGGCCAGCTGCCTCTGGGCAGTGGTTCAGAGGAGGGGGAGGAGGGCTGGGGCGGCAGCGGCGGCGAGGGGGAGGACGAGGAGGACAAGGAGGAGGACGACAGCGAGGATGAGGATGATCTGACAGAGGCTGAAAAGTCTGCATTGGCTCTGGACAAGTTCAAGTGAGCGATGTGCTCTTGTGTGTGCTGTGCGTTGCGTGCACCTGGCTTGAAACTCAACACCTAGCGCCGCATGTGTTCCCTGATACTGGCCCTGTTAGCCATTCTCCCGTTGTGTGGCACTCAACACATCCACCGAATGTCTGCGTCGCACCGCACTGCACATGGATGGCACCACTCGCACACATGCTCACGTGTTGCCCTCACATAAGCACGTACCGCACCGTGTTGCACCGTACTGCACCGTAACCGCGCAGGCGGCAGCAGGCGGCACTTGCGCGCCGTGAGGCGGCAGACGCAGCAGCCGGTGCCCTGGACACCAACATTGTGGGTGAAGATGGTGACAAGGACGGCGCCGGCCCTCTGGGCACACTTCAGGGCCGTGAGGGTAGTGCTGTGGAGGAGCTGGCAGCAGTACGGCGCCGCATCAAGGACATCGCCACGGTGCTGGATGACTTTGCGCGCCGCCGTGAGGCTGGCCGCTCACGCGCGGATTATATGGAGCAGGTACAGGAGGGCACAGGGACCAGGGAATAAGTCTCTGAGTGCTAGACCAGCCGCGTTTCCCTTCATCAATTGGTCTATCACAGTTCCAACTCTCCTCGCTGCCTCACTCCCTCACTCCATACCTCCCTCGCATCTGGTTCCTTCAGCCCCCAATTCACTCTCTCACTCCCCCACTCCTCGTTCCCTGACTTCCTCACTCTCACAGCTCAAGCGTGACCTGGCCACCTACTACGGGTACAACGAGTTCATGCTGGACGCCATGCTGGCGCTACTGCCGCCCTCGGAGGCGATTGAGCTGATGGAGGCTAATGAGGTGTGGTGGGGCTGGGTGAAGCGGTGGGTGCAGGTGGGGATAGTTGGGAGCGGTTTGTGGGTGTTGGGGCAGGGTGTTGGGGCCAGTTTCCAGTTGCTAGTGTGATGTGGTGGGGTTGAGAGAACTGTTTGGGGGAGGTGGGGATGGTAGGGAGCAATGTGTGTCAGTTCCGAAGGGTTGGCTTGTGGGGAGGCAGGCTGGCTGGCTTGGCAGTGCACGACAACAGCGCCATTGCCCAATGCTCTAGCATGATACTGGCAGATGCTTGCGAGTTTGAGTTGCGGCTCATGCAACTTTATCCGTGGTCTTGTCCAGCTGCGGGCCGCGTGCAAGGGCAGCAGCTAAGCCGCATTGCACTGCACCCAGTACCACTGCACCACCCTTGCCGCTGCTGCTCCCATGTGCGTACCGCCGATCCGCCATGTGTACCGCCATGTGTACCGCCATGCGCAGACGCCGCGCCCCATCACGCTGCGCACAAACACTCTTAAGGCCCGGCGGCGTGAGCTGGCAGCGGCTCTCATCAACCGTGGTGTGAACCTCGATCCGATTGGCGAGTGGTCCAAGGTGGGTGGGTCAAGGCTGGGGTGCCAGGGGTCTGCTCCAGTGGTGCTGCAGTACCATCGCAGTACAGTCGCAGTACAGTTGCAGTACAGTTGCAGTACAGTCGCAGTACAGTCGCAGTGCAGTCGCAGTGCAGTCGCAGGAAATGGAGCCTATGCTAGTATTCTTGATGCTGCGAGTGTGTGTCAGTGAAAGGGTGCAATGCGTTGCAGTGCAACCCCTGTGTGTGCTGGTGTGAGGCTTGTGGCTGAGCTCCTGCCAAAAAGCACGACCAGCTGGTGCGCGCGGGCATGGTATTTGATGCAACGTGGGATGCTGGCAGGTGTCATGCAGATGGCAAGTATCGGATGGTTGTTGGGGCTCGGTGCAGATGGGTCTGCATAGCAAATACACCGCCATAACGATGATTCGTCTGTCGTCCTGCAGATACTGCTGATGCTGCTGATCATTTTCAAACTAGTTGGGTGTGATGATTTGTGGTGCAGGTGGGCCTGGTGGTCTATGACTCCAAGGTCCCCATCGGGGCCACCCCCGAGTACATGGCGGGGCACTACATGCTGCAGGTGAGGCAGTACAGTGGCTGCGGTACAATATGGTACGGTACAGTACAGTGATGTACAGCACAGCACAACACAGTTCAAAGCTATAATCCCGGGAGTGAAGGGTTCGGCACCACGGGCATGCGCATAGGCATGAGGGTCAGCCTGTCTCCTGAACACCCTCTGCTGCAAGCCATGAGCACAGAGCAAGGCAGTGGCTCACCAAATCACCGTTGCCACACGTGCGTGCATCACACTGTGTGATCGGCACCCCAACGCTGTGCATCCTGCATGTCAAACGCTGTGCGCCCGTGTGTGACAACACCCCTAGACCCTCAAGCCTTTGATAGCGTGACCCAAGGCCAGACAATCCTTGAGCACCAAATCCTCATCCCTTCCGTTTGGCTCAACACCATCCTGCAGCACCGGTGCACACCTGCCTCAATCACAACTGTGTGGCCTCTGTTACCACTGGGTGGCCGTGTAGGGGGCGTCGTCATTCATGCCCTGCATGGCGCTCGCGCCACAGCCAGGGGAGACTGTGGTTGACATGGCTGCTGCACCCGGGGGCAAGACCACGTACCTAGCGGCGCTCATGCGCAACACAGGTGCGCCATGCCGACCCCTGCTTGGGCTGCCCCACCTGCATGTGCCTGTCTTCCAACCGACTGAATGACCGACCGGCTGATGTATTGAAGGAATTGATTCACTTGGTGGACGGGGCTCACTGAGTTTCAAGTTTCAACCCACCCTGACTAGGTTCTCACGTCGACATGCGTGCAGGCTTTGTGTTTGCGAACGAGATCAACGCGCAGCGGCTGCGCTCAATCGTGGGCAACCTGCACCGCATGGGGGTGACCAACACGGCGGTATGCAACTATGACGGCCGTGACCTGGTCAAGGTGCGGTCAAATGCGGTCAAACGTGGTCAAACAGCTGCCTTTCCCACTAGCGACACGGCATACATCGTCAGATGCGTCTGCTGCTGCTCACAAGCAACCGAACAGCTCAAAAAGAAGACTCACAACGGGCCCGCGCCCTTGGATTCTGTTCAATGGCGCTGACTGCTGCCCTGACAGTGCTCACCCTCCTTTGCCTCTGCACACTTCACAGGTGCTGGGGCACAACAGTGTGGACCGGGTGCTGCTAGACGCCCCTTGCTCAGGCACAGGTGTCGTGGCCAAGGACCCAACCGTCAAGACCTCCAAGAGCCAGGCCGACATCTGGCGTTGCGCCCACCTGCAGAAGCAGCTGCTGCTGGCAGCCATCGACCTGGTGGATGCCAAGTCCAAGGTTAGTTTGGAAGCTGAACGGTCCAGTTGCCTGGCTGGTTCAGTTCCTGGGTTTTGTCTTTGCTTTGGCGTGTGGGAGGTTGGTTGGTGGGTGATGGGGGAGGCAACTGAGGGGTTGGTTGTTGCATGTGCTGGGGCCAGTGTACGACGGGTGGCTTGGGCTGGAGGTGAGGAAGGATTGTGTCAGTGCCGAGCTGGTGCATCGTCCAGCCAAGAGTCCCATCAGACCAGTGGTCACCGGGTACCTGGCCTGGCCTGGCCTGGCCGACCGTCGTCCCACCAGCGGTTATTCTGTGCAGCAACAACCGCCCCCAATACCCAGCAACAACCGCTCCAACCACCCTGCAGACCGGCGGCTATGTCGTGTACTCCACCTGTTCTATCATGGTGGAGGAGAATGAGAATGTGGTCAACTACGTGCTGCGCAAACGTCACGTCAAGGTGTGCGCGTGCAGCTGCTCGTGCTGGTTTTTGTATCTGGGTTTCAAGGGCTAGGCGGTGAAATTTCGGATCTCAGAGCAAGTTTCTGTGCTTCAGGGTTTGTATCTAAAACGTAAAGGTCAGCATTCAGATTGTTTGGGTGCTGAACCCTGCAACCCAGTGCCCCCAGCAAGCGCTGCCCCGGTGGACAGCCCTCAACCTGACCTTGAACTCAACGCCCTGTACCTTCAACAGTTTCAAACCTGAGGCCACAAAACTGTTTGAGCTGAGCCTTGCTCCCCTGCTCGATCCCTGCTCGCCCTATCTGTCAGGTCGTGCCCACGGGCCTGGAGGTGGGCAAGGATGGGCTCTCACGCTTCCGGGAGTTCAGGTTCCACCCGTCACTGGCCAAGGCACGCCGCTTCTACCCACACGCCCACAACCTGGATGGTGCGTGATTCACGTGGGCAACCTAGGCATAGTTGGGCTTGGCTGGACCTGATTCGGCTTTATTGCTTCATTGACTGGAGTTGAGCTGGCGTGGCTTCGCTGGTCATGGCCTTGCTCTGTTGGGCTGTTATGTGGCATGCCACGCTGGATGTGACTGTGGGCTGAGCTGAACGCAAGGAGGGGTGCAGCAGGCCTTTCAAGCAGAGGCATCGCGGATATGTTCGAACACTCCTTCATCGCAACTCTATTCACAGCTCTAATCACAACGCTACTCACAACTGTGTTATCTGATATCGATGTCATGCTCTGTGGCCCCCACTCCCCCACCCCGCAGGCTTTTTCGTGTGCAAGCTGCAGAAGCTGAAGAACGGTGTGAAGGAGGATGGGAAGGAGGGTGACGAGGAGGAGGGCAGTGAGGGTGAGGGTGAGGAGCAGGCGGCCAGTGGCGAGGGCGAGGCAGCAGAGGCGGCCGAGCCAACGATCCGGGTGAGCACTGCCGCGAGGAACTGGTTTTTGTCCGTTGTTGTACTCTCGTACTGCCCCTTCTGTAGCTCATGTGATAGAGGTACTCTCGTACTGCCCCTTCTGTGGCTCATGTGATAGAGGTACTCTCGTACTGCCCCTTCTGTGGCTCATGTGATAGAGGCAGTACAATTTGAGGGGCTGGGAATGCAAAGCATGCCAAAAGGCGCGCTCGCACGCTGACGGTGGTGCACGTGAACAGTGGCAGTCCAGGTACCCAGGGGCACGCATGTACACACGCCTCTTGCCGGGCACATGCCGAAACATGCGGAACACCCCCGAGTGCGTCCCCCACACCGCACCACCCACCCCAACACAGCACGACAGCCCGTCCCCGGCACCCAATGGATCACCGCACTTGCAGCTTGACTTCATGCAGCGTTTACTAACAGGAGTGCTGTGATTTTCCTGACCGCACATGTGCTTCCTCAGATCCCTGTGTCCCGGCCCAAGCAGCACCCGAAAGCCAAGCTGCTGCCCAAGGCGATGACCAAGGACGAGCGCAAGGAGCTGGTGAAGAAGCTGCGGGCCATCGAGCGTGAGAAGGCGCGTGAGGGAAAGAATGAGGAGAGTGAGGACAAGGAGGGATCCGATGGTGGCGAGGAGGAGGAGGAGGAGGAGGCCGGGGGGCCGAGCGGCAGCGAGGAGGGCGAGGATGATGAGGAGGAGGCAGCAGCTCCTGTGCCGGTGCCAAAGGCCAAGGCGGTGGCACCAAAGGGCAAGGCGGCTGCTGCGGCAGCGGCGGCGGTGGCGGCAGCAAGCAAAGCGGCGGCGGCGGCGGCAGCAAGCAAAGCGGCGGGGGCAGGCAAGGGAAAGGGAAAGGGGAGCGCAGTGGCAGTAGCAGAGTCGGAAGATGATGGGGAGCAAGTGGAGGCGGAGCCCAGACCAGCCCTCAAGGCAGCAGGCAAGGCAGGCAAGGGAGGCCAGCAGGCAGCCAAGCCACCTGCGGCTGCTGCAAAGCCAGCGGCTAAGGCCGCCCCAGCTCCCAATACACAGCAGCCAGCAGCCAAGGGCAAGCCAACCCAGGCAGGGTCAGCTAAGGCATCAGCACCTGCACAGCCCACACAGGCCGCACGCAACAAGGGGCCAAAGTCAGCGCCGGCCAAGGCGCAGACAGGGAAACAGGGCGCAGCGCCGGCGGCCAAGAAGCACAAAAAGTGAGGCGGGGTGCGCAAGCTTGGGTGCAGACAGTTGTCGCTGGGTGTGTTGAAATGCCCGATTGGAATGGACCGTCTGTGATGGTGCAGCACCCTGGTGGTCTGCATAGCTGGCAGGCGGCTTGGGCTGGGGCTCAAGGAGTTCAGATCAGTGGCGCAACACTCATGGACCCATGCTGCGAGGCCAGACAGATGTGTAGTCATGGAGCCCCATGCCAGTATAAGGTCTCAAGCGCCACTGGCAGCTGGCCATGGCAGCATGGCCTGGCCGGCAATGGGGCAAGCAATGGGTCTTTCAGATAGCTGGAGGGGCCAGGCGCACGCTGCTGCGAAGCAGCTGGTGCGTGCTCGGGCAAAGGGGCTGCAATGCTTGGCAGTGTATTTCTTTACAGTCCAGACTAGCC
>BDCZ01000263.1:52819-87678 GCA_001662365.1 Chlamydomonas applanata | reverse complement strand
GGGGGGGGGAGTAAGGTGGGGTGGGACTGGTTGGGGGTGTGCGGGGTGGTGGTGCGCAAGGGTGTGCGTGAGGGTGTGTAAGTTGGAGGGAAGGGGGGGCAGTGGGGCAGCTGGGCAGGAGGGCGATGGGGCAGCTGGGGAGGGGGGCTGCTCACACTGCACCCACCGTGCCCTGCCAGCCAGTCCACCCCCCTGCCTTCCATACACATTCATCCCCTCAGGCAGGACACAGGCAGCCGCGCCAACTCGCAGGCACCCTCCATGCCCTGGCACCTGTGGAACCCTGTGATACCCAGCGCCGCTGTGAACCCTGCCATCTCTGGCACCCCTGAACAACCCTGGCACCCCTGCCCCCTGAGAGCCCTAGCAACCCTGAGAGCCCTAGCAACCCTAGCAACCCTGAGAGCCCTGGGAACCCTGGGAACCCTCGCACCTCTGGCACTTGTGTGGCACCCCTGACAGACCTGGCACCCCTGACAGACCTGGCACCCCTGACAGACCTGGCAAGCCCCTGACAGACCTGGCAAGCCCCTGGCACAGCTTACGCCTCTGGCATTCTGGCAGCCCCCTGGTGCCTGTGTGGGCCCTGTGACCCTGTGAGCCCTGCAGGCGCGTACTGGAAGGGACCTGGCGGTACGCAGGCGGGCACCCACCATGCCCTGTGAGCCAAAAAAGCCCACAACGGTGTACGTGAAGAACGCGTTGATGCCCATGCCCGGCGCAAGGGCCAGCGGCATGTTGGCGAGCACCCCCATGAGGAAGCAGGAGATGATGGACGAGATGGCTGTGGCCGAGATGAAGGAGCGCTTGGTGGCCTCCTGTAGTGTGATGTGTGTGATGTCACTGATGTGGGTAGGTGACTTTGTGTCGGTGGGCAGGTTTGAGGGTGGGAGGGGTGGGGTGTGGTGGGGTGTCGGGGCGGGCAGAGCGAGGGGGAGAGGCCAGGTCTATGTAACCTGGTCAAACATGGTCAAACATGGTCAACTGTTAGTGCAGGGGTGGCGTGCGGGGTGGGTTGGGGTGTCGGGGGGGGGTTGGGCCCTCACAGCCCATCCCCTTGTACCCCACGCGCTATACCCCCCACCTCTCCACGCCATTTCCATGAGGTTCTGGCCCCGGACCCCAGGCCCCTGGCCCTGATGGCTCACCACACACACTGACACATACTGTACTCATACTCGTATCTGTATTGTACCACAGTCTGTGATTACCGTAAATTGACCGTGTGTTTACAATGCCCTGCCGCGGGTCACTCACCACACACTCCAAGTAGCCCGGGTCAAAGCCCTTGCCCGGCTCGCCAAACATGCAGAACGCTGCGCACGTGGGCAGGCAGGCACGCGGGGCGCGCACACATCATGTTGACAGTGAGCGGCGGGCGCATGGCAGCATGATGATAATATTTAGTATAACAAGGAGTAACAGCACGGCTGTGTAACATGGCGTGTCACAGAACTGCCTGCATGCCGGGTCGTGGCAGCATGCTGCTGGCACAGCAGGAGAAGAGCCACCGCCACGGCTGCCACTGCCACCAGCACCAGCCACTGCTAGCACGCTGAGGGCTTGGGTTAAGAGTGTTGTCAGTTCTGCCAGCTACAGAGCGTCACATCCCAGGACATTTGTGTGCCCAGCCGCCTGCCCCTGCACTCCACTCGCCTTGTCCCTTGTTGAACTGCGCACAGCACACAGCACATGGCAGCACACTGTTGTTGATCAATCACTGCCAACCGGTGTGTCGTCGCACACATGTATGCTGTGCATTGGCTGTGGCATGCCATCAAGGATCTCTACGTCCAAGCAGACCAACGCAAAGTAACAGGGAGAGGCTGGCAAGCACTCACCTTGCAATCATCCACTGTACAGGGACCGCCCGTGTCTTTCAAGATGCTCGCATTCACAGCCAAGATGTAAGCCATCTGCGTGTAACCCAAATGCATTGGATCATTTGGCTGCTCTATCAGGTCTGTAGCAGCCGCTGTGGACAGGGGTGCATGCTGCTGCCTGTGCGCAGCATGCAATGTGCCATGCAAGTTGACCATGTGACCACTCCACATGCGATCTTGCAGCATGTGGAAGCCTCGCGAGCCCCACCGTGAGGAAGGTGACGGTGCCCGCCCGGACCTCCGTCGTGAAATTCGTCTTCCGCTCGGTGACCTCGAAAAAGGAACCAACCCATGACCCAGCGACAGCACGATTCAGAGGGTCCCATATACTGCGTGCAACGCACTCGCGTGCCCCGGTCCCCTCTGCCGATTCCTCATCTGACTTTTTGTGCTCGTAGTCCTGCATCCTTGCTGGAGCACCAGCGAAGCAGCACCCTAGCTCATAGTTCCTGTCCAATTAACCGTATGCCGTCATGAAGGACAAGGGTTTGATCGTGTCATGTCGGCTTAATCAGATTAAAGGGGCATCAGCTGTGCAATGACGCCACTAGTGCGTTGTGTGGTGCAACGCCTGTGTTGCACATTGAAGTACAAGTGCTCAACACTGATGGACCAGCAGTACATAGAAGGAGGGTGGGCAATGGGACCTGGGCCCCAGCTAGCAGGCATAGTCAGGCAGATCCTGGTGCCGTGAAAGCTGCTGGGCTCGCCGAGCAGGCATGAACAGTTTGCAGCATCGCAAGGGGCCACCCGACTTCCCTGCTGGTGGTGGATCTGAACGGATGCTGTTGGATAAACTGGCAGATAGGCACAGCCAATAAGCAGGCAACAGGAGATCATCAGACATCAGTCTTACACAAGCGAACGTCAAGACAGTTGCAGCAGTCATACCAGCGCAACATCAGACTGCACACACAAATCCACTGCAATAGTTGTGTGATCGTTTGTTTGGACTTGGAAAGTGAGGCCTACTCTACAAAACAGAGCAGTTGCAAGCAAATCGCCACAGCCCGATACAAAAGATGGCGAACCATCATGCCAATTCGCCAGCTTGCCAGCTTTCAAGACCGGCTAGCCCTAACGCATCTCCACGTCCATCAGCCACCAACCCCACCACCTACCCCAGGTGTGTAACCATAACCATAACCATAACCATAACCATAACCCCGGGGCGCAGCCAACAGCCCACCATGATGACTGCATGGCCTGTATAACACGCAGGCGCAGGCACCTGTAGCTCAGAGCTTGCCTGTGGCAAACTGCGCCATGAGCGCAGGTACCGAGCTGTCCAGGCCAGCAATGTCCAGCATGCCCGGGTCAGACTGGTCAGCGATGCTGAAGCTGGTCACACTGAACGCGCACACCAGCAGCTTGGCAGACGCGGCCCCCGGGTGGATGCCTGAGGCCCGGTATGCGTGCAGTGCCTCCACTGGAGTCCGTTTGTGCCACAGTGTTTCATTATCTGTCAGCACCACGAACACGTCGACGGGCACCTGCTGCCGCCGAGCGTAACGCATCGGCTGCGCACAGTCTGTGCCCTCCATGTGCCTCCCCGCCTCCATGGCTATGGCAGTTGCCTCCTCAAGGGTGGTGTCAGCTGTGAAGGGCAGCGGAGTAAAGCCACCCGCGAAGGCCATCGTAGTCACAGCGCCTGGCGCCTCTGCTCGCAGCAGCGCCATGGTCACCGCTGTCGCCGCATCACGCGCGGACAGGCCCGCCATGCCGCACACGCGCGCACAGCCCATGGACCCGCTCACATCCAGGCCCAGGAGGAAGCGGCGGCCGGTGGGGGCCAGGGTCTTGAAGGACGCGTAGAACCCCGCCTCCAGCGCGGACGTCAGCGCGGGCACCGGCCGCCATGCCAGCCCGCCACGCTCGCCGCAGCCCACCGCGTACAAACGCATCGCCTCCAGCAGCGTGACGGGGTGCAGGCGGGCTGCTCGGATGGCCTCCACATCGCGCAGCGCAGCCCCTGCGGCCGCCAAGCACGCGGGGTCTGCAAACACGCCCGCGGCCGACATGCGGCCCAGGTTGCGCACGAGCGCGGTCAAGCCCATGCCGCCGCCTGGCGCGGACAGGAACGCAGCCCAAATGGAGGCACAGCGCAGCAGCCGCTGGTCGCCCACGTGCTCCCACCCAAACCCAAACTGCCGGATGAGGGCCACCGCCTGCGCCACCACCTCACGACCCTCAGGGCTCAAGGCCTCCTCCAGTCCATGACCCTTACCCTCACCCTCACCCTGCCCACCCGCTGCCACCAGGTGGTTCACAAGGGGCATTCCCCGCCCGCCCCGCGCATCGCGGCCGCCGCGCCCGCCACGTCCCCGGCCCCGCCCTGTGCTGCTGGCCGCCATTGCCGTTTTTTTCGCAGCCCTGGCCTCAGCACTCAGGCCCGGCAGCATCAGCCGCTTGCGTAGCAGGTGGGCGGCGCGCAGGTATGCTGCAACACCTGACCCAGTCCCCACGCTGGCCCCCGCATCTTCCTCCTCTGAGGGCACCACCCCCCGGGCTGCGTACGCCAGCACCTGCCGCTGCTCACGCACCCGCTGCGTCTCCTCGCCACGCCCACGTTTGCGGCCATCACCAGTCGCCCCGTCATCGTGGCCCTCACGGCCGCGCTTCTGCCCAACCGCGCTGCCCCCTTCAACCCGCTCCACCTCCACCCCCGCCGCTGCCGCCACCGCTGCCACACCACCCTCAGCTATCGCCACGCCTGTCATGCCCTCTGCTGCCCCCACCTCTGCCGCGCCCTCTGCTGCTGCAGCCGCCGCCGCTGCACCCTTTGCTGCTGCCACCTCTGCTACGCCCGCCACTGCCCCAACCTCTGCCATGCCCTCTCCTGCCACCACCGTGCCCCCGCCAGCACCAGCACCCGACCCAGCAGCAGCCGCCAGCTTCTGTGCTTTGGAGGCCTCCCATGCGGCGGGGTCCGCATGGGCCAGCCGGAGCACATCCGCATGGGTCCAGCCCGCACGGTTGGAGTACTTGGTGACCTGGCCCACCAGTGCACGCGGGCTGCGGTCCAGGTACCACGCCGCCACTGCCCGCCTCAGCGCACGCCCCCAGCGGATGGCGGCACGGGGGGCCTGGCCCGCCGCTGCACGCGACGCCGGGCTGAGTGCTGCCAGGTGGGTGAGGAAGGAGAATAGGGTGGACGCGGTGCGTGCGACGCGGGGCAGTGCGGCCAGTGCCGCGTCACGGGTGTCAGGGTCCCCTAGCGCAACAGCCATCGCCAGCACAAACAGACCAGGGTCCTGCTTCGCGGCACGCCCTGCCTCCGAAACCCCCACCACTGCTGCCACCACATCCAGCCCCTGACCACCCTCAATCATCCCCTTGACGTTCAGCGCATTGTCCAGCTTGAGGGAGGTGGTGGGCACATACATGTTCTTACCCTCGACCCCCATGATCAAGAAGCGGGTCAGCTGCTGCTGGGGTGTGATGCGGTACACCAGGCCTCCAGCATTGTTGAGCACCGGCTGCCCCTCCTCTACCTGCTGCTGGGCCTGCTGCATGGGGTTGCACTGCACTGACATGAGGCCTGTGGAGAAAGCCTGCAAGGCTGGAACTGGGGCTACCCGCTGGGCGCTGGGCGAATGGCGAGCCCAAACCCGCTGCGGCAGAGAGCTGCCTGCGGACCGAGCACAGCCTGCGGCCGGGACGCGTTGCCGAGGCAGAGATCTCGGCCGAGCGAGGTAGGGTGGTTTCAGCGAGCAGGGGGTTGGGAGGTGTTCAGATTTGTAGGGTGCAGGTGGGGTGGTTGACGCGGCCGTCATCGCGTCCATTTATCGATTTCGGTGTTCGGTTTCTGGGAGTGACCAAGCAGCAGGCCTGCTGGGCGGCAGCTGCGGCGCACCTCTCGATGGCATCCTGCAAGCCGAGGCTCATAGGCCCTTCGCATCCCAGGCCATATCACTTCAAATAGGCCTGATGGCAACATGCAGACTCAGTTAACATCGTAGGTCTTTTATTTGCTGTCCCTTGCCCACGGCTAGCTGACCGCCCATCGCTGTTGCTGCTTCGCACCGGACCAGATCCAATCACAGCAGGCTCCATGCAGTTGCATGCGCGCCCCCAGATGCGCCCCGATGCACATCCTGGCCTGAATACAGCGAACCATCTCCATATAAACTGGGTGAGCCAGGAAGTCAACGGCTTTGGCCCAGTGGTTGGCTTCGACACAGCCGGATCACGTTGTGAGACAAATGTAAAGGAACATTTGCAGGACAATTGTTGCAGTGGCTGTGCATCAGCTCTCACCACTCTTGCTGCGGGTCATGATGTTTGCAGTGCTGGGAACACGCACCGACGCGCGCACGACTGGCAGCAGCGGCTTCGACAGCACTGCCTGCACATACCACCACACCAGTCCCACTGTCCCCACCAGCCCCAGCCCCCACAGCGCCCCTGGCCCACGCACCCACGGCCCGGGCCGTGATGACGCCAGCACATGAGGCAGCTCGTGAGACAGGAGTGAGAGCAAGGCCCCCAATGGCCAGCCATCATCCTTGGTGCCAATACGCAGCTGCTCCTGTGGCAGCCCTAGCCCATCCTCCCCAAGGAGCTCCACAGCGTACCGCCCCCACTGCAAGTACAAGTCAGCAGTACCAGGTGCAGTGTCAGCGGCCACTGTATTAGTAGAGGTGACCGTGTCAAGGGTGGCATTGCCCGCCATGGCCGTGGCGGCCGCCGCAACGGCGGCGGCAGCAGCAGCAGGCGGCAGCAGCAGCAGCAGCAGCAGCAGCAGCAGCAGCAGCAGCAGCAGCAGCAGCAGCAGCAGCAGCAGCAGCAGCAGCAGCAGCAGCAGCAGCAGCAGCAGCGGCAGGAGCAAACCTCAGCCACCCAACCCAGACCCCATGTCACTGAGCAATGGGGGGGCAGATATGCAAGATGCAATGTTGTGCACCAGGCCGAATGGTGGCCCCACCCTGCCAAAGTACAGCAGTACGGCGGCAGTACACGCACCAGGCAGTACTTTTCGGCGTTGACCTGCCGCCCATGGCTTTGCTGTACTGCCTCCCATGGCATTTTGCAGTACGCGCGGGTGGCAGCGTACAGGGTGGCCGGTGGCTTGGGCAGTGGTTCCAGCAACTCAAAGAAACGCCACGCCACAAAGAAGCCAGTCAGTGCCACAAAGCCCGCTGTGGGCTGCTGCACCTCCAACCGCTGCACTGACTCTGTACATGCATCGCCCCCTTGCTGCTGCTGTGTTGCCGTAGGGGTGCCGGTGCTCGCTTCATCATTCTCGGCGGTGGTGTCATGAGCTGCGGACAGCTGTTTCTCCTGACTAGAGCTGCAGCTGACTAGGCGGCGGGCCAGCGCTGCGCATGCATCCTCATCGAATGCTCCCTCCACAGCGACCTTGCTTGCGTTGTGGCCAGGCCCCAGCGGGTGGGATCCCCGGTAGCCTGCAGCACAAAACAGCACACCGCACGAGGTACATGGGCGAGGCAGCTAGTGGGGCAGTACACATCCCTGTGCAAGAATGCAAGCACATCCCTTGCCTGCTGTGCGTGCGGGTTAAGTGAAGCGCATGATGTGGGCATACCTCTTTTATGTTTTGAATCATGTGGTGTGCATGCCTGCAAACCCACCCCCTTCCCCCTTCTAGATACCCCCCCCCACACACACGCACAGGCCTACACGCATGCCCCGTAACTGGGCAGCGCACCTTGCTGCAGGCACGGATGCTTGATGACTGCGTGCTCCCCTGATGCCCCTCCAGCTGTGCCCACATGTGCTGTTTCGGCAAGCATCTGCACCGAGCGTGCAAACGTGTCTGACAGCCCAAACCCATGGTACGTGGTCGTGTGCAGCGTATAGCTGTGACCTCCGAGCTCGATGTTGGTGTAGCTGCGGTCCCTGCTAGCCAGAGATGCATCAACATGGCCAGCTGCCACCACCTCCAGGCTGCTGCCCCCAAGGTCTAGGGTTCTGAGCGTGCTGTGCTCAACAATGCTGCCATCACCATCACCTCTAGGCCCACTCATGCCGCTGTCCCCTCCCCCATCCCTCTTGCCACCCGCATGCATCCCTGCTGAGGAGTGAGAGGACACTGTTGGGTGTGACTCTGTGTTTGGTGGAAGAACAGGGGTGGGGGCAGTGCCCCCCAGGTGGCCCCTCAGGTAGTTGGCTGAGATCCAACCGAACACGCCCTCGTCCTCGCCCTCGATCACACGCACCCACTCCGGCTTGAATCTGAGGGGCACAGGGATGCAGCATGGTTGCGTCGTGCCCACGCTTGCCAGAAGCGCAGCTGACAGTGCTCAGTGCTGCTCAGAGCACAGCGCTACAGGGCCTGAGCAGCGAATGAAAGCAGCGTGCCTCCACGCGCAGCATGCCTGCCATTGTGCCCCTGCGGCTGCACCCCTTTCCCTCCCCTCTCCCTACCCAGTGCACGCCTCCCCTTTGTCAACATGCAGTTGCCAGGCAAGAACCGGGCCCTGGTAACATCCACGGCGCTGACAAACGTATACTTATATTCATGCCATAATGGGGTGTTTTATGCTGGCCAAGGCAGGCAGGCCGTACCCACAGGAAGCCCGAGTGCGCCAAGGCGGCACGCGCCTGACCCAGCAGCGCGTCCTGCGCAGCCGCCTCCAGCCGCCGCACCCCCGCCGTCATGAGCAGGAACACGGGGGTGGTGCTGCGCGCGGCACGCGGCACGACGGCCTGCAGCACATCGAGGGCAGCACACCGAGCCTGGCATGGAGGGAGCACCATGGGCGGCACGCCAGGCAGCACACAGCAGCTGTCGTATGAAGCTGATTTATGAACGGTATGGTCCTTGCCGCACCCAAGAGCTGCCCACCTGCTGGTGTGCTGAGCTCTGCAGTGGCACAGGTATGCTGTGGAGGGCACGTCAAATGCAATGCTGTGTGCCTCAGACTTATCCTATTCTCACTGTTTGCCACTACCACAGGGGGCTGTGCTCAGCCACCTCCGTGGGCGGGGTAGAGGTCATCAGCGGCAGTGCACAGCACGCAGTGCGTGCGTGCCAGGGCTGAGGTGCGTGAAAGCAGCGCACAGCTTGTGTGGCGGTGCTGTATGCAACCAACCGCTGGGCCCATGCCATGTAGCACAAAACCGAAATCTCAAGGCATGTAGCAAAAACCTCAGGGTGCACGCTTGGCTGCCAAAGCCCTGGCCTCACCCGTGCCCAATCCAGCAGCGGCCCAAGCGCATGGTCTTTCAGCTGCTTGCCTGTAAGGTCCTGGGCTGCCTTGTCTAGCCCAGGTTGCGTCTCCACTCGCTCATACAGAGTCTGTGTCGGTGGTATCTTGTCAGGTGCTGCGCTGGGGGGGATGGCTGTGATGGCTGGGAGCGTGAAGGGTGTGCGTGCAGGGCGCCATCGGTATGCATAGCTGCAGCAGAACACCACGGACCCAGCGCATGCGCTTTGAGATGAACAAAGCAGTGCATGGTGCTGTTTACGTGCGACGTGCATGGTGCTGGCCTTCATGCCCCAAGTGGCAAACGTGCAAGCGCATGCAAGGGTGTGGAGGTAGCATGCCAGAAGCTGCATGCGTGGCGCCATGCTTGCATGATGCGCATGAGCACACTTACATGCGAGTGCCTGATGACCCAGCATCAAGCACCAGAGCATACTGCTCCGCCTGCCCAGCTGGGCGGAAGAGGACCAACAGGAGCAACAGGGCACCAAGGCTCACGGCAATCATACATGCGCGTTTCCTTCGTGTACGCAGTGTTATACTGATTGTTTCTCCGAGCGAATCCATCTTGAACCGAACGCCCATTGTCGGTCCTTGATGTGAATTGTGATCATTGTCGGTCATCACCCCATGGCCGCTGCGTTTATTTGCTCAGTGATGTCAAACTCACGCCGCGACTGCCAGGACGACCTGCTGGAGGACGATCTCTTCCAGTCAACCTTCACACTTCAATCACACCAGGCCCAGTTGACCAGTTGACCCGCTGTGTGCTGGCCATAGCAGCCATAACAGATATTTACACTGCATGGAAGTATTGCGCAGCGCAGCAGCAGCCTCAGCCAGGGCTGTCAAAAAGAATCGAAGTCAAATATCAGAGGATTCAGAGCACACGCCACAGCACGCAACCCACATTCCGAGTCACCCATCACCCATCATCACAGTGTTTACCTACGCACCCCCTCCCCCCTTCCCCCCACTGCAAACATTCACAGGCATGCTGGCTGCTCAGTAGTAGTATGAGGTCATGATCCAGTTGCAGATGGCAGAGCCAGCGACCTTGAGGGAGACCTGCAACAGACAGTTCGATCAGTTATCAGTTATCGGTTACAACGGCTTAGTAATGGCCACCGTCCCACAGCAGAGGTGCAGTGCTTTGGCATGTGATGTGCAGTTATGCACAGCTGTGCTGCAGGCGGTGCAGTACAGCCAGGCTCCTACCCCTGCCCGTCAATTCAGCCAACCAGCCAGCTTGGCAGCCAGCACGCTGCAGAGTCGAGACCAAGGCTGGGGCCCACCCAAGAACAAAGATCCACCCAACCCCCCAAGAACAAAGATCCACCCAAGAACGAGGGCAGTGTGACTCACAATGGTGCCGGGGGGAATGGGCAGCGTGATCTTGAAGATCTGCTGCACATACTCTGGGAACGAGAAAAGCAGGATGCCAAAAAAGGTGGCCAGCAGGCCCAGCAGCACGCCGCGCACAAAGTTCTTGCCAGCTGCGGGGCGAGCAGCAGCAGCGGTGGGAGTCAGACAGTCAGCAGTGCAAAGTCAGCGGTTCGATCCTGTACGTGTGCCATCCTAGACACACTGGAGACATGTAAGACAATGATCGCACTGGTCCTGCTACACCCCTCGTGCCCAGTTTGTATGCACTGCGACGCCATCCGACCTGACCCAGCTGAGCTATGTGCTTAAATGCAGGTAGCCAGCACGCTGCCTGGCCCTTCCCATTGCATGACCTGGTCCCTGGCACACCCCTCCGTCACATGCAATCGGCTGGTGTCAGCAGCTCAGCCATCCTCACAGCCCACCCACGGCGGCCATAACCAACCACCAGTCGGTTGCCATTGACCCAGCCCACAATGCAGGCGCACGCAACAAGTACGGTGTGTCCAGCAGCCTGCCGCCTTCAACCCGCCTCATCAGCCAGCTGCCCCTCCCTCCTCCCCAACTGCAGGCCATGGACCAGCCAATCAGCCAACTGAGCCTCCCTCCTCCCCACCCCCCAGCTTCTGAGCAAAAGTATGATTGTCTGATGCTGGTTGGGATCACACGCACCGCGGCCCTCCTCCTCTGGTGCCACAGGCATCTCAGGGTCATCAGGCGGGGGGAAGATCGCGTTCTGCTTCATCACGTTGCCTGCAATGCCGATGAGCATGCCTGCGGGCCCAGCAGGGTGGGGCAGCAGCAATACTCGGCTGGTGTTTTGGGGGGGGGGGGTCAGGTCAGGTCAGGTCAGGTCAGGTCAGGTCAGGTCAGGGTGGTTTTATAAACACTGGTTTCGGGCTGCAGCATCGCACGGCGAGCGGCCCCAAGGCTCCTCAAGTGACACCCCCACCACGCGCAGGCTCGCAAAGACATGTTTGGGGCTACAGCATCGCGTGGCGCGCAGTCGCCACGTTCCTCAAACGACACCCCCACTACATGCAGGCTCAGCCTGGCGCCGCACAGCACATGAGGCGTCAGAGCGGCAAGGCTGCACCCGGCACCACCCTCAAGGTGCTACGCACATGCCATGGCCTTGCTGACGTTGGGTGCCTGGAATGCAAAGGCCATCATGCCCAGCTGCAGCGCGCCAAACAGCATGATAATCTTGGGGGTAGCGTCCCAGCGCCTGTGTGCGTTGGGCCATAACGGGAAGAGCAGCCCAAACGTAACCGCCAGTGCCAGCACACCAGCACCAACAAGCACCTACTGGGAACCATCAGCAGCATGCAGGCTCGTGACGCAGCACAATGAAGGCCGGTAATCAATGGATCGGGCGTGTGCATATCTGTGCATGACGGGCGTGCTGCGTACGCTATCTGCACATGCTGGCATAGGCACGTGCTCTCAGGACCTGTCCTATCATGCAAGCAAGCCCCGGTTGTGAGCTGCAAGCTGCTTGGTGCGCTGTTGCTGTGTGTGTGGTACTGTGGCACCCAAACTAAACGGCGTAAACGCACTTGGGCTTCCAGGGGAACAGGGGCTCCCGGTCAGCATACTTGATCTCCTTGGGCACATTTTTTGCCCCCTGCAGAGAGAGCGTGCATGCAGCTGGCTCACTTGTGGCTGCTGCCTGCAGTGATGTTGCCGTGGGACGCATGGCACATGGCACCCCCTCATGCAACATGAAGACACAGCCGTCAGGTCGCTCACTGGTAATTCGAGGCTTACCTGTAACCGAGCCTGGAATTGCCGCATAACCAGAGCTCCTTGCGCGGCCTCAATCTTCTGGAGCATTGTTCCATTGTTCCTGAACTCAGAGCGCTTCCGGTTGTAGGCACGCGTAATCTCCATCTGGTCAGCATCGGGCTTGATGCCCAGGACCTGCACCGAGCACCCGCAAGGTCGATCAGTGCCACATCTTACCCTGGAGCTACCCAAAAGTGCCAAACGCTGCACACCTCGAAGGGGTCGTCCGATGCAGCTGCATGGCATGAAGTGGGGCGAATTGGCACACGGCAGATGGCTGGTAGCCCCAGACGGGGCTGGGGCACCAGGGGGCGCGCAGTGCTCCCCTGCAGCCCAAAAGATCTCCCTGTCAGCATTTTTGCGATGTGGGAGACACTAGAACGGGGTTGGGAGGCATGTGTTGTACTGTGCTGCATTGGCAGTACTGCTCCTCACAACATCTCACTTGATCTGGCATGGTACTTGTTAGGATGTGGTGCGCCCATTTGTGCGCGGCTTTCGAACAGCCTTGGAATGCTGCTTGGTCTGCTGTTCTGCCAGTCTGCTGAGGCGAAGACACTTGGGCAAGTCTGGTGTGGCTTGGTGTCGGTGGTGCATTACCTTGCAGGACTTGAACCACCACAATTCAACCACCGGCATGGGAACAGCAGGACATGGACGGGCCATACAGGGCCGAGAGCATATGCTTGCACCCGCTCACCTCACCCTTTGCCTGACAAACTTGCAGAATCTCGGCCTGTAATTGGGCTCTGCATGGACCCGCCCTTAAAGGAACTGTTTTTGCACTAGTAAACCCGCTTAAACGCTATAGTATGATGATGCAGTGACGGCCAGGCGGTGCAGCAGAGTGTGTACCTTGACGCACACATCGTGGGTTTCGCCCTGGTCGCCCTGCCCAGCTGCAATGCTGTGTTCATGCAGGAGGTCTGCCACACGCATCATGCAGACATGTATGAAGGGCAGGCTCGAGTCGGGTAGGGGCCCCGGCAACCGAGGCAGCACATCACTGCTGCTTTCTAGCAGCCTCACAACCTCTGGCTTCCTGAACGTGAGCACCACAATGGGGATCACACCGCAAGGCAGCGCTGACTCTCCCTTGCCTCCCTTTCTCATATCTTGAGGTAGCGAGGGCAGTGGGACCGCCAGCACCCGGTCAAAGACATTGCCCTGCGCCTGCTTGTACTGTAGAATGTGCGCAGTCAACTTTTGGAGCACCTGCAGACGGGGCAGTGAGGCAGCGTGGCAGCTCACAATGCAGCATCGTACATGAGGTCAATAAGCAGGGCCGCACAACTCCAGGCTGGCCATGTAGTAGTACAACATTCTCTTGCACCGCACCAGCCTGCTGCACTACATGTCCTGCCGTTGCGTGTGTAATGTGCCATGGCCAACAAAAGCCAGCATGCCAGCCAGCACCATACCTTGAGCATGGTGAGCAGCTGATTGGGGTCCAATGTATCAACCAGCATGACTGGCTCAGCCTTCCCAACCTTCAGCCATAACATTTGCTCCATGAAGCTGGCCAGACCTTGCTTGTCCTCCAGTGACAAGACAGGCACGGGGCGCGAAGAGACTTGTTTCTCATCGTTGAACTGCGGCCGGGTCCCCCAACACACAAGAATGCAGTCTGTGAGAATGTGCACATGCACTGGGCATACACAACGTGGAGCTCCCAGCCCAAAGGAGAGCAAGGGTCCTTAAGCCAGTGACAGGTTATTGTGTTTCACGCCTGCGTCGTGTGGTGGGTGGGTTGTACCATGGGAATGTTGTAAAACCGTTGAAGGCACAAGGCATCTGTGAAGTCAGCTGGCATGCAGTGATCTCTACCTGTCGTGTTGCAGCTGCAACACTGGCATGTCATACACCCCATGTCCATGCCTTGAATTGCATACTTCCATCTGACTGATGCCCCGGGCTGGTGCCAGTTATGCTGTACTGCCCCGTCTCATACAAGCTGTGCAATCACCCGTCAAAAGCCGTATGCCTACCATCTTTGAACTGCAGCTCATAGGATTTCATATGAGCGTGCAACGCGTCGCAGTGGGTCGGCTCACCGTTGTAGGGAACAGCTGAAGCGTGAAGCCCTCTATTTGGCCAGGCTTGACACCATGAGGCACTTCAAAGCCGCACCGCATCCGACGCAGGTCACCTACACAGCATGCACAAATGGCACACATGGCACCAATGGCAGTTGCTCCCCCATGCGCCACCTGACACTATGTATGACGCGCGCTGCGTGGCTGCATGGCTGCGTGGTGGGGGTACATAATATCACTCTGGCAGGCACAACAAGCAGGCAGGCAGGCAGGCAGGCAGGCAGGCAGGCAGGCAGGCTGGCAGGCTGGCAGGCATGCAGGCATGCATGCAGGCATGCATGCAGGCAGGCAGGCCGGCAGGCAGGCCGGCAGGCAGGCAGGCAGGCAGGCAGGCCGGCAGGCAGGCAGGCAGGCAGGCCGGCAGGCAGGCAGGCAGGCCGGCCGACAGGCAGGCAGGCAGGCAACCAGGCTGGGAGTGGGCACAGAAGACGGCATATGGCGCAAACCGGCTGCAGCACCAGGGTCCAGTCAGTATCAGGCACGCAGTGCTGAGGTTGGGGCGCTGGTGGAGGTCCTACACCAGCTGGAGGCAGTGCCTGTGCCACCAGCCCCCTACATGGCGGCCTTGCCACCATATGGACAGCACTGCTGATGTGCCAAGGGCGCACCTCCAGGTACCTCGACGATGCCCTTGTTCCTCAACGCCATAAAAGCGAGCACTTGCGCACAGTCCTCTGCGCCCCTGAGGCTCGTAGGGAAAGGCGGGAGGTACGCGCTGCATAGCGCACACAGCAGCAGCCGAGAAGCGCCCGTGGGCGCAGTCAGAGATGCGTAGTTGCCTGCGTGAGCTTGCATGAGTCACGCCGCTCCTCATGCGCCCCACACCCACAAATGAGATCTGAATCCGCAGGATAGATGCCCTGACACTAGCAGGCATTGTGGTGCAGTTGTAAGCGCGAAATGCACTCTGCGTGGCTGCACTGCTTGGGGTGGTGCTCACCCTGCAAGGTCTAGCAGCGTGCCGATCTGGAAGGCAACGGCCGCAGGTGACAAAGCCAGATCAGAGTCAGATTAGTACATCGCTGGAAGTAATGCAGCAAACTTTACAGGAAGCTTTGTATGACAGGAAACAGGTAGCATATATGAACGGCACACATGAAGCGAGCAAGCAGATGCAGCGCATATGTGCAGGCTTGCTGGTGCGAGTTTTGAGGCGTTGCGAGATATCCCCCAGAACCATTCCAAGCCAGCACAGTGCGAGCTGTTGTTGGAAACGTGCACAGCCCCAGTCATCCTCCCGCAGATCAAGTCAATAGACAACAGTTGAAAAATATAATGGACTGCAGCAGGCACCACCTAGTTGATGGGCTCCAGCAAGCAGATGAATTTCGAAATGCCGTGTATATTATAATTTATATTTATTTAAATATTAATTATTATTGTCATTGTTATCAGCAGGCACCGCGCACCAGTTCTGCACGCTTCATGTCAAGCGGCTCCCCAGGACCTGCCTCATTAAACCGAGGCCAGGTCAACATCTTGAGGAAGTCTGTGGCGTACAGGAAGGCCCATGCAGCGCTCATGATCCTGCAGATGCCGGCCAAAGGGGCGAGGCACGACCACTTTGATAAAGAAAAGCACGGTGTGGAGGGGCTTTGTACATAGCAGGCTAACAGACGATGCACGTGGGTGCATCGTGAACAGGGCAAGCCTACAGAGCTGGCAAATACGATGCTGACCATTTGAAAAGACTGGGCTGGCATGTGCCTGCTGCAGCTGTGCAAGCAGGTGTGATGCGGCCACCTACGTGAGGGCACTCGTCTTGTGCACATCATAGGCTAACAGCTGCGGCGTGCTTGAGTACGTGCGGGCCGCCTGCACAAAGAGCCGGTTACATAGCGACATGAACCCCCAGAGCTCCGGATTGTTGTCTCGAGGCTTGGGGAACGGGGCGTTCGCCGCGAGAAAGACGATTTCCGCTTCCACCTCGTCCTCAAAAGCTGCTGCTGCTTCGTCGTCGGTACCGCCCGGCTCAAGCACAAGGCCCACAGCCTGCAGGTCTTCCAATACATCAGGGGCCTCTGGGGAGGTGGCCAGGAGTTTCAGCAATACTGTTGGATCGCGTGGCCTCAGCATCCGCCTCGCACCCACCAGCCCAGCAATCACGCCGTCTGCTGGGCTGGGGGCGTCTGGGGCGTCTGCTTCCTCCCATGGCCGCAGCCGCGAGTGCATCGCCCAGTAGTGCAGCGTCATGTGAAGCAGCCCATGTTCAAGGAGGCGCCAGGTACTGCATCGCAGCAGCGAGGCAGCACCATTGGTGTTGAGCGTGATGACGAAGGCAGGTGCTGCGTGGTACGCGGCACACCCTGACGCCTTGGGCATGTCGACGCATGCGAACACACATGCCGATATGCGCTTGAAGGCGTGCATTCAGCCAGCAATGTTGCAGCACCAGCCACACTGCCTGCGTGTGCCCATACATTCCAAGCGAGTTAAGAGCACATCAAGATAGCACCTACTGTTCTGCAATGTGTGTTTGGAGCACGTCACAGCACGCTGATCACGAGGCATGGCAAGAATGGGGTCTCGAATTGAGCGCTGGCTTATCTGCTGGGGGCGTTTCATTCATGTTCATGTCACTTGGAAACTGCAGAGATGCATTACACAGTTCCTTACATAGATCGCATGCGCCGCGTTCAAGGCTGTGCTATCGCCATCTTCATGTTGCAGGTCACAGGCGGTACAGCACAGGTCGAGGCTGTACGTGACGTCCCAATGCTGACCAGCTTTCATGGCACTATGTTATAGTTATTTCGACTGTGAAGCTGGCATGGCATGCGAGCATGTCATTTTTGGACTTCAGATCTGAGATGATCGATTTCAGAAGCACGGTCTCCCTGGCGTTGCTTCATGTAAAAATAATGAATTGCAGATCCCGTAGTAGTCGAGAACTGGCCATGGATTGCAGGTATTGACTTGTGACTGCCACGTGCCAGCCACGTACCATGTATCCGCGGTGATCCCGTGCTACGCCAGCTGCCTGCCAACACTAACATGTTTCGGGTCGCGTCCAGGTTGTGCAGCATGCAACAAGCATGCATGCATGATGCACCAAGCATCTCGCTGTGCCAGACAATGCTTTCTTGTGTTGTGCCTGGTGATGATATGCACACACACAGGTTTAGCGGTGTTGCTGCTGGCCTTTGGAGGTAGCGCTGTACTGTATGTGGTGCGGCGCCTGCCGACATGATCCGCACCCGGCCTTGGGAATACCCAGATGCCCTGGAAGCCCCCAGCCCAGCAGACGGCGTGAACGTGGGGCTGGTGGGTGCAGGGCGGGTGATGCGGCTGCTTGACATTTCGGCGCTGGGCCGGTTGCTGCCCCACTCCCTGGAGGCTCGTGAAGTGTTCGCAAAGTTGCGGGGCGCTGGCATTGCAGTGATCGGGGGACGGGCGGACTCTGAGGACGAAACAGAGCAGGAAAAAGAGATCAAAGAGTCCGTGATGCTACATAAGGTTTTGGAGGACACTGCCCCCTTTCCAGAGGCCCCGCTTCTACTTGGGGACGTACTGGCAGTGCGGCAGTACAAGGCCTTTTGCAACAGCTTCTACTCCGCTGCTGCACCTGCATTTTCACGAAACCCGGACGCCATCCGCAAGAAAGGGAGCCTCAGGTCAGTGAGCCGTGCAGGGCCTGGCACATATGACGCATCACAGCACGGCACACCACGGCAAAGCACAGCAGCAGCACGGCAGCAGCACGACACAGCGCAGCGCAGCACAGCAGCAGCATATGGCTGATGGGTATGGCACAGGAGCTTGCTGGCAGTTGCCTGTGGGGCAGGTATACACCAGTGCTATGATGCTGCAGGCGCGCACCCGTAGAAGGCATGGGAGCTTTCCCAGAGATTTCCCAAAACTCCCGCCCACCTGATTGGTGTACTGCTTGCTTTACCGGCGTCCTGCAGCTGGCTGGTGGTCTGCTGAGACGACGCCTGCATGCCTGCTGACGCTGCCTGCAGGATAATGTCTGCCGTGTGGCCCTTCCTGTACCATTCAGGCTTCCTCGCTATGCTCACGTGGCCGGGCTTTGCCAGCTGTACAGCAGGGAGCAGACTGGAGCAGCTGCGCCGTGAAGTGGTGGGCCGATTGCATATATGGATGGATCGAGTGCACAAGCCGAAGGCTGCATGCACCACTGTCATCCCCCAGTGCTCCGATTTGGGGGTGTTTTTGCATTACGTTTGCGGGGTGAGGGGCTTGGGGGTGGGGAGAGGGGGGGTTGCCGCACATAGGCACAACACCCTCTGCTGTAATTCTTCTCTGCTCACATGCACTGTGCGTGTTCTCACCTCTTGCCTTTCATGCAGATTGATACGCGGATCGGCATGAAGGAGTGAGTGTGGCTGATCCACATACTGATCCGTGCCGCTTGCTGCCAAACACAATTCCTTTGCCCTCACTCCATCACCTCACTGGAGCTTACAACCTGCCACCATCTCACGGACGCAAACTGCATGCAACGCTTTCACTGCCCTGAACCTCTGCATCACATGCTCAGACCGCCCACCACTCACTCACACAGTCATAACGTCAGAAAGATCGCTGAGTAATCCCAGACCGCTCACCACCCATCAAGTCATGAACTCATAGAGCTCTCCGCCTTGTGTACCTTGCGCTTTGGGTCGGTGGCTTTCCTGTATGTAGCGTGGGCCTCGCAGCTCAGCCCATCACCCTGCTTCATGTGGATGATCTGGCATCCCTCCTCCTGCTCGCCGCGGAGAAGAACAAGCGTGCCATCGAGCCTGGAGGTGTGTGGCTCTAATAGTGTGATACATAGAATTCTTACAAGGCACTCTGGAGCTGTAGGGCACTCTAGCACTGGAGGGCCATGCCCATGCGCGTTACATGCATGTAGCTGCTTGCCTGCAAGCGTCTCCTTGTCCCGCTCCGGTGGCTGGAGGTACAGGTGTACCGCCTGCCGCCCCACTTGTACTGCAGATCATGCACAGAATGCAGGTGGTGGCAGGTGGCAGGTTATGGACAGATTGCCTGCCAGCCCTGTCAGCATACTTGTTACAGCGTTTGGCACATATCCATCAGCATATTGTGCATGCATGCTGCTGCCACAGGTGACATGCGCGACATGCAGTTGGGATTTGAGGTGGATCCAAACATGCGACCCTCTCAGATCCAAGGCACCCAGGTCTTCCTCTACCCAACAGGGGTGGGTCGCAGCAGTGGGATTGCTTGCTGAACCACCCCCAATCCCATGTCTCATCTGCATGGACCCCTGCCTGTGCCCATTGATCCTGTACATGGTTGCTGCACAAGCTGCTAGCGTATTATGGCCCACCAAGTGGTCAACGTATGGTGGGTATGTGTGGGGATTGAATGATGATCACATAGGATCTTGGGCCTGCTCTTAGCCACATGGCCAGGCAGGTACCATACCCAATAGTCGACTTTTCCGCGGTGTGTGTAAGCTGCTAAACTGCCGGACCGCGTGCACGCTGCACGCCTGTGTGTTTGTGCAGTTTGAGGAGGCCTCCCATCTGCCATCGAAGGTGTTCCCTTTGCCCATCCTCGGTGACGAGCCAACACTGGCACGGTTCAGCACACTCGCTGGTCAACGCGCGGCTGTTACTGAAGTGGACGTCACCGATCCCAGCCAGCTACTCACCCTGCTTAAGGTACGCTGGACCGGTATCCAGAGACAGGTATCCGGAGCGGGGGCCATGCAGCTCCCACATCAAGCAGCTGTACCTGCCTGTGCTGTTCTGTGTCGCGTGCTTGTCTTGATGCGCGATCATTTGTGCCTCAGGGTGGTGCCAGCGACACCGCGTGTTGTCCGGCCATGTCCTTGGCACATCCCTTGTCATCCTTGCTGTGGGCGTACCCCCTTCTACGAGCCCTACCCTTTTCAGCAGCATCTGAGGGGCATATTCACAGACAATATGAACCTGTCGTACACAGCACACCGCGTGTATGTATCTTTCAACCCCATCGCTGCCCAATGACTGCACCTGCTGCCCTGGCTGCGATCCTGTTGCAGGTGGTGCAGAAGGCAACCCGCAAGATCCTGCAGGCCAGCCAAATGACTGGCAGAAGCAATACCCGGGTGCTCATCGTGCCACTGCTTCCTGAGCCCCAGAAGCCAGTGGCCAAAGGGGCAGCAAAGCAGCAGCAGCAAGTTCATCTGCAGCAGCAGCAGCAGCAGCAGCAGAAGCAGAAGCATCTGCAGCAGCAGCAGCCTGCAACCGGGCTGCTGCGTGTAGCGCTCATTGGTTACACCAGATCCTTACTCATGCAGGCCCTGGAGCTAGCGTGTGCACAGGCCGCAGGCATGTTTATGATCACATCTCCACCCAATGTGCAGGCGATGCATGATGCCATGGCCCATATGGTCACCCTGGCAGGGGCCCTCACTCACTGGGAGTCTCAGCCTGACTCGAGCAGCCATGACAGAGGCGGCGAGCTGTGCCGCACCCTGATACAGTACTTGGCAACGCTGTGCCAGACAGCTGCCGAGTACTGCACCCTCAATCACAGGGCGGATGAAGCAGGTGACCTGCAATTGCTGGCACAGGCTATGGACCCAACACCCAGCCTTATGGATGAGTTGGACTGAAGCCGTGAAGGGTTGACTCTGTAGTGCCAGTGTGGTATTCAGGTGGGCCTGATGCGACATGGCCTCTGCATCCGTCTTTATATAAAGAATGTGCGCTGGGGACTGGATCTGTCAGCTGAGGATATGAATGGTCCACACATGCACAGATGACAACAACAACAACTTGCAACAACAAGCAAACATGCGAGCGTAACAATCCGTGATTCACATCATACTGGTTCATTATTTGCAAGACAGCTGCATTTTTATTCAGAAGAGCGCAGGCCGCTGAAGCAGATGCATTCTGAGCGTTCACCTGCGTGATCCGGACGTCGGCTAACATGGCGCTCTGACATTGCGGGTGAGACGGCGATTTGCAGCACGATTGCGATGAGTCAACATGCTGTGTGTGGCGTGCACAGATTAGGCCCAATACCGCCCAGCTAACCCGGTGTCAAACACATGCCTGCTCCTCTGCCTCAGCCCTCAGCATGGCTCTGCAGCAGCGCAAGTCTCGGCTGCGGCCCTGGGAAGCACCTCTCCTCCCTGAGGCCCCCAGCCCAGCGGATGGGGTGGCAGCAGCACTGGTGGGCGCAGGGCGGCTTCTGCGTCCGCGAAACATAGCTCAGCTGCAAACATTACTGGTGCGTCAGGGTTCAGCAGATCAGGGTCTGGATTGGAGGCGCCTGCATGGCAGCGCTGAAGACCTGTTGTGTACCTGCTGTGAGATGTCCCTCAGGATGGATCACCACCATGCGCTGCATGCACCTCGCGCGCGCTAATCAACACATCAGATGCCCTTCGCGATCAGTTTGAGGCTTTGCGCCCTGATGCTTGCCCGCAGTGTGATGCACCTGATCTGGGGTTGGTCCTGTCAGACCTGAGTAGTGGAGCAGGAGGGCACAAGGTCCATGCTGGCAGGGGGTTGCAGGGCCTGCAGGCCATGGGCGGGACCAATGAGAAAGAGGGTGCAGGTCGCAGCACGCCAGGGCCCCACGGGCCTTTCCATCAGGGGCCATTCTCAGAGGAGAACCTGGCCATGCTGACCGGCCAGGGCAGGTCCTTTGCAGAGTACTGCAACGGGTTCTTCTCAGGCCTCATGCGCTGCCTGGACACTTTTGAGTGGGATACATGCGACATGCTGTCATTGGGGCAATGGAGGTGCGTGACTGCATGAAGCCCCATGGCACTTCACATGGGAAGCCGGTCACAACCTCCATGCGTGCACGTCGGGTGCATGCATGCCGTGGGGCGTCCATGCTCTCGCCCACCCCCTGAGCATTGGCCTGAGCTGTCAGTGTGTCAGCTCCGTTGCTTGCAGCTGCCAGCCTGGCAATGCTGGCGTAAATTGTTTGACGGCAGCAGCTGAGGGGCTGCAGCATTTGAATGGCTGCAAAGAATTGATATATTATTATTAAAGAATTGAGCTGCCTGTAGTGCATGCAGTACATACTACTGCAGTACTGTGGGCCGTACGCGTCACTGGTACTCATGATGCCAGGGGTTCAGGTGTTTGCAGCCTCACAGATCTGTGCTCCCTGCTCCCCCTGCCTACCCCCAGGGCGCTGAGCTGCATATGGGCGTGCTTGGAAGCAACCGGCGCTATGCGCCTGCTTGCACGCCCGGAGTTCATGGCCCATGATGCGGTGCTAATGGACCTGCGTGCCGGCTTGGTGCGATGCCTCCTCTGCTAGCACTAGTCTGAATAATAGTTAATAATAATTATAAAACGGCGTGTCACAGATGTGTCTGCATATCAGTTATTAATAACACAGCATTTCATAGATTCATCTGCTTGCCGCTTGCACTAGTCTGCATACAGTCCAATTCATGTACATATAGATACACATGTAGGTACACGTATAGTCTGTACCGCAACGTCATGCTGGCATGGCAGGCGGACTGTAAACAGTGCTTTCAGGCGAGGGTCAGAAGTTGTGGGGGCACACACTTCTTAGGGCTCAGCTTTACTCAAACGGCTGTTGATCGCCCTTTACCTGGTGCAATATGTGCAGATCCGGTTACGTTTGGACTGTCGCAGGTGAGTAAGAGTGTGACAGCCGTGTGCTGCTCAGCACGCTTGACGGTGCACGTACGCTGTGCGGAATGGGGCTGCCAGTCACACATGAGCATGTCAGGCTGGCTGACATGCTCATTGAGATGGACACAAGCCGCACGGCCGCAATGGCCATTAACCAATAACAAACAGTTTTTGAAGCTACAAGCCTACAACGAAATGTTGTTAATCTTGTCTCGCGGCAGGCATCTATGCGCCATGCTGGGCGTACGATGTAACCAACACACACACACATGTATGCCTGTAAGCTGCGTGCCTGGTCAGCCCTGAACACCCTCCTTCCCCAACATTTATGGCGCCCACACGAGTCACGGAACTGAAGCGCTTGCTTGGTGGCGTGCCCATGCCATCCTACATGTGCCTATTTCGGCCAGCGACTGCTTCCCAAACCTGCCAGTGGTACTGCAAGGGGCGGCGGACTTCAGGCTGCTGCTACACGGCATGCGCTGCTTCAACCAACATGTGGTCCAGAACCCGGATGGCAAAGCTGAAAATGCGGTGTATCAGACCCATTGCCTGCTGGCCCTCTGTGCGTAGACTGGCCTTTTTACATTGCCTGCCTGCTGTAAGCTGTGTTGCTATTTTCATTATCCTGCTGTGCGGTGAGCAGGTGTGCTGGTGATACATCAAACCATCACACAAGTTGACATGAATGTACCCGCCCAGTGATTTCATCGAGGTGGACATTCTGCTTTTGAAGCTGCTCGGCCATACTGTATGACTGCTATGACACGCACCTCCCCCCATTTATTTTTGTTTTGAACTGCTGTGCTGCTGTGCGCCGGTACGCATGCCATACCTCTCGTGTCATCCTCTCACTGTACTACTGCTGCTCTGCTGATGGCTTGCCTGCTGCTGGGATCCATGCGTGGCCACACACACACACCACCACCACCACCACCACCACCCGCAGTTGATCTGCAGCGCATGCAGTGCGGCTTTGAGCTGCCAGCTGCCACCCTGGCTAACAAGATCACAGAGGTCCAGGGTGTAGAGATCCATATCATCACCAGCTTCACTGTGGGTGCATACATCGGCTCCGGCATGGGCTAATAAAAATAGTAACACGGCGTGCTAACCTTTGCGGTGCTCGCTTCCAACAGGGTGCTAGGTGTTGTAGTGGGGCGGCTCCCGGTATTTAAGGCTGGCTTGGTCCTCTAGTGATGGTGTTTAGATAACGACTGTCAGGCTCCGGCATGCAGACACATCTTTGACACGCCGTGTTATTATTACGGCGTGTCACAGATGTGGCATGGGCTGCTGCATGCAATTGTGTGACATGCGACGGATGTTGCGTGCACGGTGCGCTTCCAGTTGTACAAAACAACATGCATCCCACCTGCAATCTCAAACCATGATGACTGTGCACGCTGTCCCACCCCTAAGATGCAGCCCCTGAACCCTTCTCGCGCTCTATATTGTGCGGTGTGGTGGGCGCCTTGCTCGTTGCAGCTGGGTGGGCGGCCGAGCTTCACAGGGAACCGGGAGTGGGCTGTGTCAGCCATGCGGGAGGACTGCCGCAACCCGGTCACCACTAGCTTCCTGCGTCAAGTGACGTGTGGGGAGCAGCGTGCACTGCTGCTGGCAGATGAAACGAGCGATGAGGAGCTGCTCATGATGCTGCAGGTGAGGGCGAGCGGGCCGCTGGACCTGCATGCTTGCATGCTCGTCCGCTTGCCCGCTTGCGCGCTTGCATGCTTGCATGCATGCGACTGCCGTCCTGCCCAACCCATGTACCCTCTCTGCCTGCCTTCAGGCCAGCCCGCTCGCCCGCCTGCCCATGTACTTGTTTTCTGCTTTCCTTGCATGTGAAACGCCGTGTTGTTATTATCACATTGCATGCCAGTCTACCTGAACCCCCTTGCACCCCAGCAGTACACATGTGCAGGGCGAGTATGTGCGGCATGCATGGCGTACCGCCCCACACACACAGGGCATGTACGTGTGCCACATGCATGCTGCGTATCGCAGGTGCTGCGGCGTGCGACAGCGCAGCACGCGCGCAAAAGCGCCGCGCATGGAGAGCAGCACCAGATGCTGGTGGTGCCCATTCCCAACATGACAAGCCGCACTGGCCGCGTACACGTAAAGCATCAGGCGTGTATATTATGTGATTGCGGTGCTGCTTTCGTTTGCCACCTGTTTAGCTCAACACGCTGTCACAGCATGCCCCTTCAGCTGTATGCTGCTGCTATAGCTGGGTGTGAGCAACATGGGTTGATAAAAATAAAAACACGGCGTTTCACAGATTTATCTGCTTGCCAACATGGGTTGGCTTGATACATTCATGAACAGCACCCGTACTTTACAAGTAGCAACACCGGCATTCCATCAATGTATCAGAGGACTAGTAGGACCGACCCCGCTGCTGTCATGCCCTCCAACTGTTGTCATGTTCTGAAGAAGACTATCAGACTGATGGGTGGTATGTGCCCACTGCCGGTGCCCCATCCTGATGCATGCAGGCCCACAGAGCTCGGCTTGTAATAACACCCTACAGCCCGCCTGACCAGCTGCGCCTGCTGATGGAGGCTGCACAGGCCGCTCCCCCTCCCCCACACCTGTTATCAGACGTGCACCCTCTTCCTCCCGCCTGCATGCACACGAGCTGGGATTTGGTAGTGTTTGCAGTGAATCAGCACCACCCGGCTTACGTGGATCAGCTCGTGGCGTTCGAGCAGTTGGTGCAGTTTGGCAGGGCTTTGGATCCCAGCCAGACGGGACATCCAGAGTTGGTGCTGCTGCAAAAAACGCTCCGCTCCCTCATTTTGCTTTACAACATGGGCCCTTTGGAGGAGTTGTCAGGTGCTGCAGGCCCTTCTTCATCACTGGATGACCAAGCCGGGTGGCATGCGGGTGGGGCAGCAGCGACGGTGGCGACGATGTCCGCGGCGCTGGCGGCTGCAGGCCTCGACACAGCAGCCGCCGGCGCCCGCCGGCATGCGGCAATGACAGCAGCGGCAGTAGCCGCTCGCGGCGGTTGCCCACTGCCGCACCACTGGCCAGCGAGCCGCGCACGCAATCGCTTAATGGGCGGTGCCGGCGCGCGCTTACCCCCACTGGATGGGCGGGCGCTCACGGGGCACTGGCCATCAGGGTCTGCAACGGCGGCAGGGTACATGGCGCATGCTATGGCAGCACATGCTGCAGCAGGCATGCAAGGGATGCTGCCAGGCAGCCCACCATGCAGCTGCCTGGAACGTGGCCCCGAGGCTCCGGAACCGTATTTCTGCTTCCCAGCCCCTGAGGTACTGCCACACATGCCCGCCTCACCGCCAGCTGGGCCCCCTTCTCCTGGATGGCAAGAGCTTTGAGGCGCGGCCCGTTTGACTACCCTATCAGATTGCACCAAGGGGTCCTGTGATGCGGCAATGTTGTGGTGGTGGTGTAGATGGCTGGCTGTTCTTCTGTAGGTCTTGGCTGGCTCTATTTGGGAAGGCGGTCTTGAGCGCTCAGTAATGGTCAGCCAGCATTTACAGTGAGGTGACAGTTACGATCTGAGCTCACCGGCCGAGATTGTGACTTATGTCTGGTGTGACCCTACAGTAGCTGTAACAGGAGGAGACAGCTGGACTGTGAGGTCATGACATAACCCCCAAGATCCAGGCTGTGCCCAGATCCAGAATGTGTCTAGAGATGCCTCAACACGCAACACTATTGATACCACCCGCCAGGCAGGCAGCAGAATCTTCACTCCCCGTCCTGCCGGATCACTGTCACATATATGTACACTTCCCACCCCTCCACGATGCCAAGGATCACTCAACGAGACATTCCCGCAGTATTCATGCATCGACAGCATCACACTTTTCGTCGTGTGGTCCGGCTGGATTACAGGGCACTCTCACACTTACCAAAGAACGAGCGCCTGCTTCACACAGATCATACTATTCCCCAGCAGACAGCCCATAAGTTGCCGTCGCCCTGGGTTCGCTCCACCATCAGTATGCCAGCTCTCTGACATGTTGTACAGCCATGGCTTGCATTTTAGTACAGCCACCAGTCACTGTGGGTTGCAATGCTGTCGTGAAGCCCAGCATACAATACGGCACATATCTACCCCAATGTGCCAAGCACACAGGACGCCTGGTCGATTGGCTACTACCATCGGCCATGGTGGCCGATATAGAAGCAGCTCATGTGGCGCATGCCAGCACTGCTAGGACACGCTTCATGGAACAGTCCGTGATGTGGCTACACTCCGGACTGCTTCAGTTCAGGATGCCAGCCAGCTGCAGCAGGCCGCGTGTGCCGTTGATGAGCGCTGCCGTGCCATTGCCAGCAAGGGTGGCGTTGAGGACCGCAGGCTTGGGGGCAGGCTTGGGCACGGGGCACAGGTAGCTGCGGCAGCAGGGTACAAGAAGATGGCTGGGTTGGTTGTCTTGCATGTCTTGCAAGTCTTGCCATGTGGTTGTCTTGCATGTCTCGTCATGTGGTACGTGAGAAGTGACTACATGAGAGGCAAGCGGTCAGTTCCATGCGAGGCCCCCAATCAAGCGCACACAACAGGGGCAGCAGAGTCAGGACAGCACGCAGGACATCCGAAGCTGGGCCCCCATGCTCGATCCATTCAAGTTTGACCAAGTTTGACCAAGCCTCTTGGCTGTCGATGCAGTCCCAACTCAAGCCGCACCCACCACTCTGGCATGAAGCCCCACGTCTGGTACGAGTTCTTGATGGCCACAATGGCGTAGTAGAAAGAGCCAAAGCTAAAGCCAACAAAGTACAGCAGAATAAAGGTGTTGATGATGTAGGGGATGGTCCATGACTTCCATTGAAGCCACTTGTAGGGCGCAAACACCGCGTTGTCCTGCAGATCGCACGCATCGCGGCACGATTAGTTGATATGCGTGTGGGCCCCAGGCACTTGATATGCTGGTTACCGCAGTACCCTCATTGCTGGGGCACCAGGTGGATCAAACTAATAATAGTAACAGTAACAATAACACGGCGTTTCACAGATTCATCTGCTGGAGGTGGATCAAAACTGTTTGGGTTGTTATTATTATGGGCCCATAGCAGTGGTGCCGAGGGAGCGCGACTATGGCGGCAGGAGAAGGTGACTGATCTCATGCTACAACATAAGGCAGTACAAGCAGTACAAAACGATACAGGCAGTACAGGTGAGGAGGCATCACTCACCCGGCGCTCCTTCTTGCGGTAAATCCACATGGAGGACAGTGCCAGCAGCCCATACGAAGTGATGGCACCTCCCACGGAAGAGAAGAGCGAGTTGATGGTGCTGCAAGGGAGGAGATACAGGTGGGACCAGGGGGGCAGGACCTCAGCCAGAGGACGGGCACAGGTTTGACAGAGTGAGGTACGAAGTTGTGCCTTTGCAGCTAACACAGCTGCTTGTCAAGGAGGCACGGCAGAACATGCAGAGGGGTGTGTTCAGCTGTGTTTGACACATAGGTCTGCACACTAGTAATGACAAGAAAGCGGCGTGGAACAGACATGTCTGCATGCCGGTATGCAGCACTGGATGGCTCGGACTTGCAGCAGCATGCGGAGGGGAAGTGCTCACCCATAGAAAGGCAGGACCAGTGCAAGGAACCACCAGAAGCCAGCGATGGGGAGGCGGAACAGAGCACGCTTCCACATGGGTTGCGTGTGGATGCCCACCAGCTTCTCCAGCGTGATGCTACAGAGGGTACGATTGTACAGGGCGGCAAATCATGAGTGTACCGGGCGACAATGGAAAGGGCCAGCCCACACGATATGCATAGCTCACACATCACAGGCACCTGCATAGGCGCAGATGTGTGTGAGCCACAGGCAGCTAGGCAGCCAGGCAGGCAGACAGGCAGGAAGCCAGTCAGTCATGCCAGTCACACAGTCAGTCAGACATGTGATGAAGTCAAAACACACAATCAAAACACATAGTCAGACAGTCGGACGCACCATGCGGCAGTTCCGTACAGCAGGTACGCGATGTACTGGTGAATGATCATGAGGTAGATAGAGCCGACCTTAACCTTGCTGTAGGGGAACAGAGCGTACATGTTCTCTGCCAGGTTCATGTCCTTGGGCCCGTACACAAAGTTGAGGAACACCGTGTGAGGGACGACTACAAACAGGATGAACAGGATGCCACCGTAGTACGCCTTCTTGTCTGCAGGTACGACCCAGGCGGTACAACAGGTGCGGTAAGGGGCGGTACAAGTAAGGGCGTGCAAAGCGGTACGAGTGGTGCATGTGTGGGCGGTACACGGGAGAAGATGAGCACGGTCCTCGGCAGTACGAGGGGCGGTGTACGAGGATGTGTGCCCCAGTCTCCGGCCGCAGGGCTCGATTGGTGCAGGCAAGCAGGCGGTACCGTCTCAAATCACGAACCCCTACTACAGTACTGCTACTGCCATGCCATGGCAGTAGCACATGATGATTATGGCCACTGCATGCCGATCATACTTGCAGCCAGGAGCCCTGGGCCCATGCACTCACAGTGAGCTGGCTGCTCCATAGCCTCCATGGACTCAATGATGAAAGAGTGACCGCCCAGCTCTCCTTGCTGCAGGTGCACAGGGCACAGGGGCACAGGGGAGCATGCATCATACTGTTCATACACCGTGACACGACAGACAACCTGCCAACTTGGCGCAACCTGTCTGTGCAGTGTGGAGGCAGTACAACACACCCCACACATCATACCATCCCCCCCACGCACCCCAGTCAACCCAGAAATGCAGGCACAACGCTCCTCGCCCTTTTGAACTTTCCTCCTGGCCACTCATGTCCACTCACATCATACCTCCCTTGTTCCTCGCCCTTGAATCACCCCCACTCCGTCCCCCTCTTCCCACACACCCCTTACCAGAATGGCCACGCCGTTGAACCAGTTCTGGATCTGAGTGGTGCCTGGCTTCTGGATCGGCGTGGGAGGCAAGAGCTGCAGGTTTGAGTAGTCCATTGCTCCTTTCTTGGACGCAGCGCTCAGGGCATACACAGCGGCCGTGAACGTCCCAGCGATGCCTGCGCCGAGTGCGTTTCAATGCAAGGGAGGGGGGAGGGGTGATGGTGTAATGCGGGCGCGGGGCAGCGGCGGTTGGCGCTGGGCCGCGGGCGTGTGACAAATGGGCACGGCTGGCTGGAATTGGGCACAGGACAAGCGCGCCAGAGGTGTTGTGTGATGGTTGGGCCGTGGGTCAAACAGTCACGGGACACAAGGCAATTGGCACACTGTGATGCCGTTGCATTTGGCATTATTACATTATCAGCCTGACTGCACCCGTGCAACGCGGCATGCACAGGGGGTGGGTTCAGGAAGTGGACAAGGGTACAGGCAGCGGAGTTTTGTGAGGCACTCTGGTTCGGCCAACTCGAGCTGGATCAGCTGGTCACATGCTGATGGTCATTTGATCGGTTGCACGCACCGATAATGTTGAGCAGCCTGAACTTGGTGAAGCGTGGGAAGAAGCACACAAGGAAGACCATGGAGCCCCCAAAGATGAGTTCCCACTCACGCCTGCAGTAACAACCAATGAGAAAGTGATGAACAGACATGCACTAGTCCATGTGAGTCGAGGGGTATGCCAGCTCCCGGCTGTTACAGGAGGCACGGACAAAGGACTGGGCATGCATGCCAGCTGCATGCCTGAAGCGAGGTAGCAGGTGATCAGAGCAGCATCAGTGCGTGCTACAAAAAGCTGCGATGGGGGATTTGACACGAATGACTGCGCAGCACTCTGCTTGACATGGGAAGCGTGCACGCAGCCCAGTGCATGCAAGCCAGTGCACGCAAGCCGGTGCATGCAAGCCGGTGCATGCAAGCTAGTGCATGCAAGCCAGTGCATGCACTGCAAGCGATGGACTCACTTGCTCCTGCTGGGGTCAATGGTGTACATGGAGTTGGCGGATGCCACGGTCTGCACCATGCACGTTCCGCTGATGGAGATAATGGAGACGATCATCACAAAGTACTTTGCCCACTTGCCCAGGTGGTGCCCTGCAACCTCGAACCACTGGGACACCCAGCGACGCTCCCCGTCTGTGCGTCATACCAATGAGGGGACACAGCAGCAGGTCAGCGGCTGCGTGGATTGGGTCAAAGGCCATCGAGATGCATGGCCATCCAATGAGGTAGGCACCAGCAAAGGAGCCTGGCTCACAGCGTGTCAGCACAAGCGTGGCATGCTATGCCAGAGGGCAACCATGTGCAGGAGGTGAGTGGGCCAGACTGAGGATATGAACGGCCCACTCACTCGTGTCCCACCACGAGCCGTCCTTGATCTTGTCCCGCTTGTACTCCAGGTACAGGGACACGTAGTTCCTGCGGCGGTACAAGCGGTACCGTACAGTACAACCAAGTTCGTTGCAGCTTCAAGCAGTACAGGCAAGTAGCAGCGGCCCTGAAGCAGGCGAGCAGTCCAGCTCAACAGGCCATGATGCTTCAGTGACACGTGCAGCAGGTCTGCCTGAAGTTCTGAGGTTTTGCTTAATTGTTGCTCACCACACAGTCCAGAAGCCCACCACAAGGCCCCAGATCATGGGGATGCTGCCTGTGATGATGCCTGCCTTGTACATGGCAGCTGGGGACGTGAGCATGACTTGGCCGATCTGTGGGGCGCAGGTGGGCGTGGGGGTGTGGGGTTAGGGTGTGGGGATGGGCTGGGGGTTGTGGTGGGGGTGGTGGGTTGTGATGGAGTGGGGTAGGGCTGAGTGGTGGAGATGGGGTGCGGGTGAAGAAGGGGATGCAGGTGCAGCAGGACGGTTGCGTGAGGGCAGGGTCTTAGTGTGGGAATGCCGTTTCAATAGCATTTGGTTGTCATAAGCAGAGATGGATGCCGTGACGTGTTCGTCAGTGGACGCTAGGATTTTTGGGGCAGGAGGGTCCACAAGCAGGTGCATCGGCCAGGGCAGCAGCATGTGCGCTGCGCTTGGAGGGCGTGCCTCATGTGCCCCAAAGCCCCCAAGTGCAGCACGCACGCTGCTGCCCTGGCCGATGCGCCATCCAACATGAGCTCGCTCATATCCCCCAACGATCCCCGCCCATCAACAGTCGTGTATTTCTCACGGCATGCGCGCACAGCCCGGCCCCATACAGCCGGTTGTCCATCACCTCGCCAACCCCACCGGCCCCCCTTCCCCAAGCCTAAGCAAGCATGCCCGCGCTCACCTGACCGCACGCCGCCGTGAGGAACGCGTCAAACACGGTGTGGCCCTCAAACGTGAGTCGGAACGCGTACGAGCCCCAGCCCTCGCCCTTGATGGGCAGCCAGTCATCACGGTTCCACACGCGACCACCGCGCTGGGGGATGCCCGCGGCAGGGGCTGCATGGGTAGCCAGGAGGCACGCGCGGCGAGGGCACGCGGTAGGTGTCAGTTCAATGGGTGGCTGGCGGCATATGCAGCTGCAGCAGCCACGCACGGCGGACAGTACATGTCAATAAATGGTTGGCCGGGGTCACACGCAGCGGCGGCAGCCGCGCACACCGCAAGTGTCATTATCTCAATAAACAAGCACAAGGTCCCAAGGAGCTCCATGGGCATCGGCCATACTTGTCAAAGCTAATACAGCCACTGTGATACAATCGCAGCCCACTCGACTGTGATACACACCCGCTGTGATGAGTTCCTTGTGGTCCGTGGTCAGAGACACCAGGGTGCCATTGGGTGCCAGCGCAAAGCGTGTGGGATCAAAGCTGCCGGCCTCAACTGCATTGGGTGTGACCTTGGTGGGCTTGACCTGCAGGCGGTACAGGCGGTACAGGTGGGACAGGCGGTACGGGCGGGAAAGGCAGTACTGGCAGTACAGGTGGGCAGGTGTCAGGCAGGAGCGCGGTGGGCGGCGCAGAAGAGAGTGGTTCAGTAGCGGTACGGGCCGAAACAAAGCGGACGCATGTACCGGCTGAGGCCTGTGGCAGCCGTGAACGAGCGGGCCAACTATTTCAAACCAAGATCAATAATGGTCAGTATTTTTAAGTATACAGACCTGACCTTGTCAACATGGTGTATGAGCGGGCTGACTGTGTGCTACAGGGGCATGCATGGCTGTGGTCTGTGTGTTGAAACGATCATGCCAAGGTGCTGGGTAAATGAAATGCCACAGCCCACACAGTTCACACGCATGGGACTTCATAGCAGCAGCCCTGCTCATAGGACCAAGCACACCGGTCCCACCTTATCCAGGTCTCCTGAGGAGGAGTGAGAAGGGGGAGAGTGGCCGCCATCCCCGGAAGCTGAACGGCCCAGGGGCCCGCTGTCTGTGCGCTGGGGGCCGGCCGGTGGTAGGCTGATCCACCCAAACTTGGCCGCGAGCTTCGCAAGGTTGGACATCCTGCTACGCACGCAGGGATGCTCCTCCTGACAGTGCTGATGCTCCGGCCGATGGAAGGTTCAGGCAAGTTGGTAGCTGGTCCTTCTGCACGTGTGGCACGTATGGGTGGAGAGGTCAGGACAGAGACGAGAGCGGATGACTCTGAGATGGCTTGTGCTCATGCAAGGCGCATGCGTGTTCTCCTGAGGGCCGTGTTGTGGAGGATCGTGCTTAAGGGTCAAAAGGCAGTGGGGTGCAGATAGGGGAGGGAGTGGTGCAGGTGCTGTAGCTGGTGGAAGCCCCGGGTAGCTGGATCTGTGTGTCGCGCTGCCGAACGGCACACGGCACTGGTAGATGCATGCACCCAGCAGTGAGCAACTGCGCATTTGCGCTGCCGTTGCATTCAGGTGGTTCAGTACAGGCGGGGTGTGCAGTGCGTAATTTGTCTGTCTTGGGGGCTTGTGGTAGCTGGTGGTGCATGCATTCAGATGCAGGTCTGGCATCGCTGCTCTAGGTAAGTGCCACAAAGGGACAAAGGCACACATAGAGCTCTGCATGCAACATTCGGCGCGCGCGGCAACGGGGTCGCCTGTTCGTCTCACCGTTGTCGATCGAGCCGGATGGGCCCCCACAGCCCAAGCAGTTGGAGCTCTGTCCTGTGAGGCAGGCACCCGCAAAGTAAGTGGCCAAGCTATACGGCTGCTGCAGGTCTCACGGCGAGGCCCCTCGTGTGGGAGTGAGAGGTCCATTGCATTCCACCGGCTCCGGGGAGCAACGAGAGGCTTTTCGACCAGCAACCTTTGCAAGCCGTCCAAGGTCCCCGGTGGAAGCTGGAAGCAGGTACAGAGATGGCGTTTCGTCATGTTCAATCCTGGGAGAAATCGGCCAGGACGTGAAGCGGTGCAATGTACCAAGCCCAGCAGCCGATCTTGCTGGTTTTTGTATGCCCATGCCCTCACGCCATCTGTACTGCTCTGCACCTTCCTTCAGCAGGCCAGGTCAAGGTGACCACAGCCATGTCAACGAGATGAGCAGATCTTAGGCAATTTCGATGTTGTAAGCGTATGGTTGCGCCGGAATGGAGCCATCATGTCGCTCGCAGTGTCCACAAGCTGAAGCGCAGGAACCACCTACAAAAATTGCACGCATGGCATCAGAGTGGAATTCACAACAGAGTAAGCAGTGATGCGGCCGCGATGCGCACATGCAGCAATTGATAACTCGACCATGCTGACCCTACACCCATGTTGCCATCATGTAGGGAACCACGACTGGCTTGCCTACAGGGTGCGTTCAGCTCCTCCTAGATGATTCCAGGCCGGCAGCGGGCTTGTGGCCAATGCCTATGTATGTGTGCGCATGTTGCCATGTGCAGTGTACGATAACAGCACGTAACAGTGGTGCCAGTGTGCCGCAAAACTTACGCATGCGTTCATGCATGTCAGTTGGCTTCCCTGTAGTATTCGTGAGGTGCTAGGCCTGCAGACAGGCAGCAAGCTGTTGCTGCACCTGACCTGCCACCCCCAAATGTGTACTGCTGTCACATGCAGCACTACAGTACAGCAGCCGTGAAGCTGTTGTTGTACCTCTGCAGCATGTGTACCCAGCATGTGATCATATGTGTGGTGGTGGTGGCGGTGGTGGTGGTGGTC
>BDCZ01000263.1:27198-52058 GCA_001662365.1 Chlamydomonas applanata | reverse complement strand
GGGGGGGGGGGGGGGGGAGGGGGGGGGGGGAGCACCAGCATGCTGCATTCGTTTAGAGTGCATGCTCGCCATGCCTTGTTTGCGCCACAGAATCCAGAGCTACTAAAGGTCGAGGAGTATGCCAAGCAGATCAAGGAGGGGTACGAGGACTGGAACAGAGACCAGGTGCGCGCTTTGAAGGTCCTTCACATCACTTGCGTGGCGCTTCCTGCTTGACAGCTGGTGCATCCGGGGGGGACCCTGGTGCATCCAGGGGGATGGTGGCTGGCAGGTGCCCACAGGCATCAGCAAGTCATTCTTGTGCCTGATGTAAGACCTGTTCGGGAGGTGGCCCCTCAGGGTTACGTGGCAGTTGATACGCTGCATCAGAAACTGGGCAGAAAATGGGCTGAACAGAACAGGAGCACCACGGCATGGCAGTTGCAGTGGGGCAGACATGGCAGTTGCAGCGGGGACAAGACGCAGCCGCGGGCACACAGTTGCCATGGGGTCCGGTGCTGCTGAGCACGTGCGTGCACGCAGGACCGGTTTGACAAGAAGGTGGCTCACCTGGTCAGCCTGGACTTCCCACCACGCAAGCCCTGGGTAGACGTGGCGTGAGTAGTGGGTCTCCCTCACATTTCTTGCATGGCCGGAGTCTGTGGGGAGACTGGGGGCTTGAAGACTATGTCGCAATGTTGGCGGGGCAGCGGCCAAGGGGCTGGCGTGATGAGTGCGACAGATTACAGTTACAACTCCCTGAGTAGCACATGGGCATGCACACATTTGGGCAGCCAGCCAGCCAGCCTGTCCCCAGCTTAATATGTGCAGCAGTTCAGCTGACGCACCTCATCACGTGCACCTGTGAAGCCCACACACCGCGGCCGCACCTGACTCAGCGCGCCTGAGATGTACTGCCTGCGTGCCTGCAGTACATCTGGGCCCCAGGGCCAGGTGCGGCCACTGACCATCATCGATGACCCAGCTGACTGGACGGCAGAGAGTTGGGTGGGGAGGGAGGCAGAGTACACGTACTACTTCACGTGAGTACTGCCCCAAGTACTGCCTCCCGTACCGCCTTAATCACTGCCTGCTGCCCTGCTGCGGAAGACGTAGTATCTCCGGCCTGATGTTGCGCCCTGCAGTGTGGTTGTAGTGCCCCCTGTAGTGCCTGCTATAGTGCCCGCTGCTTGCTGCCCTGTAGTGCCTGCTGTTGTAGTGCCTGGACACACTCCCTGAGGGTGACCGTCACCCTCTTCTCCCCAGTTCCTACCCCCTCCCCCCCACACACATTACACCTGGCGGCAGGGAGGCGGATCTGAAGGAGATTGACGATGCAGTAGGCGCACTCAAGGCACGTGGCCTCAAGACCGAGGAGGACATCAAGGAGCTCACACGGGTGTGTGATAAGTGTGAACAAGTGTGACCCAATGTGACCCAGCTGAGAAAAGGATCAACAAGCGTGACCAGTGCGAGCAAGTGTGACAAATGTGATGCGGAAAGTGTGGTCCGTGTGATGTGCCTCCGCCCGAAGAGCAGAGACACAACTTTTCACCAAGCCTTGAACCAAGCCTTGTATATAATATAATCGTCGCAGGCTGACTTCCGTTTGCCCACATTGGGACCCAAGCTCGTGGAGTTGGCCAAGAACGTGTCACATGGCCGTGGCTTCCAGTTTCTGAAGTGAGAAGGGGATGCGTCGGGGTTGGGGAGGACGGAGGAGACCCACGTTGTGGCGACAGCACGGCTGTTGCAGTGCCATCATGCCCTGATGCAACTGCAGATCAGGGGATGGCCACGTCGTTGTGGCAGGAATGTAGTAGTGTTGTGCTGCCTCCCAGCAGTGGCCGCCACCATCAATGCACTGGAGATGCAGCATGATGGGCATTGACCACTCCCAGCTTCCCACTCTGACGATATCTGTCGCGTCAGCCGCTGTACCCAGTTGTCTGCTCCACTGGTTCTTGGCTGTGCTGCACAGGGGCTTCCCAGTACACAAGTACAAGGAAGACCCTTGGTACATCATCGCAGCATACTGGCAAGTCACACACAAGTCATGCTGTGTTTAGATAGCCAACGATGGCTGCGGCTCATGAAGGAAGCTTGATCGTGTCCCCTTCCGTGGCCTCTCCACCACTCAATGATGAAACCATGAACACCAGCTCTCAGCCCTGTACCGCCCAGCCCTGATGGTACCCACAATCATGCTCATACTCGCACAGGGGCATCGGCCTACAGCTAGGCACAGCTCAGGTCAACCAGACTGACTACAACCAGGCCACAGGTCAAATTGAGGGCTCGGTACTGAACCACATCGTGAACCTGGTGCGCTGGGGTGGACGCCATAATAATAATAGTAATAACATGGCGTGTCACAGATGTGTCTGCATGCCGGAGCCTGGGGTGGACGCCATCACAGCTGCATTGCTCGAGTTGAGGCCCGCCCCCCAAACCTGCTGCAGTGCATCAATAGTACTGCAAGACGCTGCCATCCATGACGCTCATCCGGGCTTTGGCAAGTCCTGTGGCTCTGGGTTGGCCATGAAAACTGTCGGGGCCAGCAGGCCGGCATGCAGCTGCCTGGTGGCTGCCTGCCGGCTGGTCTTGCGCTCCTGACACCAAGCGCTGATGGTCAAGCATCGGACAGATCTACACAACAGCCCGGTGCATGCCTGAGGCTCCGTACTTGGCTCTCACTTGCATATGGCCGGCAACAATACTGATCTCCTTGAACTTCACTTCACGGTAGTCCTTTACTTTTCCTGAACCTGCACGGCCGCAGGGCTTCAAGGAGGTGGACGGCGTGCGGCAGCCACACAGCGGTCAGGCGCTGCGCTTCCACGCTGACCAGGGCGCCACCGACATCGTCTCGCTGCTGTGCCTGAGCTCTGCCGTGGAGGGCGGTGCGTCCAAGTGGGTGTCCTCCATCGCCATCCACAACGAGCTGCTGCGGCGGGGGCGCAAGGTGCGTGTGGCTTATCTTGATGTACGCCTGGATTCACCTCCTGGTTCAACCTGCGTTCGCAGCAGCTTGATACCAGGCGGGTTGCAGCAGTCATGTCAATCTATAGAGCCAGCAGCATGCCTCATGACACAGCCATTGCAGCACCAGCTGCATGCAGTGCGTCAGTCCTGCACAGATCAGCACGGCGGGCATTGCAGAATGCATAATTGCATGGCTGCAGACTTGCTTTGTTGACTGGTGCATGCTTCGTTGTGCTGACTGGTCACTGTCAAATGGTCATAGGATCTGGTGGAAGCCCTGTCCTCCCCCTTCCTCCTGCCCAAGCTCGTGTCACAGCAGCTGCGCTACCGCAACCCCAAGGGGCAGCTGGAGTTTGAGGAGATCATCCCTTTTGAGTACCACGACGGCTACCTGTCTGTGTACTTCCAGAGTGAGCTGCCACAGCCGTACTGCAATGTACTGCTGTACAGTGTTCTTGTACTGTGTGCTGCTGTAGCAGTGGCAGAATATACCATACCTGAATGGAAACGTGACTGTGAGTCACAGGCCATGTGCTTGCTGCTATCAGCGTGTGCACGCCCGTGGCATGGCAGTGTCCCGCCCTTTGGCTTCGATGAGCTGTTGATTCTGTATACAGTATGAAGCTGGATATGTATGCAGATGCACATGCCCGTGGCTCGTGACGTGCGCCTTCTGTCCCATCGGCATAAGATGACACGGTGGCGTGCAACTGCAATTAATACACACGGCATAATAATAATAATAACACGGTGTGTCACAGATGTGTCTGCATGCCGGAGTCTGACAGTTGTATACACACGGCATGCAACTGTGTAATGTGCTCGCAGACACGGCTTACTATGCAGTTGAGCGGGGGGGCCTCAAGCTGACCCCAGTGCAGGAGGAAGCGATCTGGGCCGTCATCGCGCTAGCTGAGCGCCCCGAATTCCACTTCAGGCACACACTACAGCCAGGGGACATCGAGTGGATCCACAACCCCTCCATCTTCCACTCGCGGGAACCGTACACGGACGGCATTGTGAGCTGACGAGGGGTGTATGTGTGTGCGGGTGGGGTGGGGTGGTATGGTGGGGTAGGTATAGGGTGGCCCGGCTGACGTTGTATTGTGTTTTGTGGCCTGCCTCATGCATGCTCCTGTGGGCCATCAACCGCAGACTTGTGACAGCTGCTTGCTGCTGGTAGGCACTTGGTATCTGGCACGGGGTCTGAGCCTCTGACGGACCCAATATGCCTGCGGTGCATGCGTGGCAACAGGCCGACGACCAGAAGCGCCACCTGGTGCGCTGGTGGGTCCACAGCGATGCCAACAAGCGCCCCATCGGTGCGTGCACGCACTTTCCGGCAAACCGCCTGTGCCATGCCTGCATTGCAATGTGTGCGCCTCCTGGTTATTTGGAAGCAAATGCCGGGGCTGTGGGCTTGCACAGGACAGGAGCTGCAGCAAGTGGTGCAGTCAGCGGGCCCTTCTTTCCACCGGGTATAGCGTGCTGCGTGACATGTAGCTGCTGACGCGAATGCGGCCCTGCCTGCACCTGCTGTGCCGCCCGCAGCGCCCCACTACGCGCCCCGCTCCTCAATCCAGGCAGGCGGGGGCTTCAAGGTGCCGCCCGGCTCGCCCCTGCACCTGCCCATCCTGCCGCTGGGCAGGGCCAGGGCGGAGCGTGAGCAGCGGGAGCGGGGAGGGGGGGACTGCACGGCGAGCCGCAAGTGAGGTTTGAGTAGCCTCTGCATGTTCCAGCGACCAGCGGCCGGGCCACCGCACGTGCTTCATCTGTGAACGTAGGCGCAGCACAAGGTGTGGGGCACTCACGATCGTGTGGCCAGCCCTGGTGGTTTGCCGAGTGTGCGTTGGGCGCAGGCGGATAACGCAAAGGAGGCCCTGGTCTGCAGTCCATGCATACAGTATAGGACATAGTGTAAAAGAAGAGCTGGTCGGTGGTTACATGGACCGAGCAGGGGCTGTTGCATGGCTGGCACATGGCTGTCACATGGCTGTCACATGGCTGCTGCGTGGCTGCTGCACGGCTGCTGGTTTCTGCTTGTTGGCTGCTCGTGGTCAAGTCACGTTTGAAACTCTGAAGTGTGCCGGGGTGTGCGAAGCAGCTGTGCAGCCCTGGATGTGTGGGCAGTCATTTCATCATTGTTACGCATGTGCTGTGTGCGTGCAGCAGTGTATGGACAACAGACGGTAGGCTGCTCTGCTGCCATGCCACAGATGCAGAGGTACTGGAATGCCGAAGGGTCACACATCATGCTATTACTACCCTGGTTGTGTGCTGATGCAGCTTCACCTTTCATAAATTACATCTACGAATGAGGTGCTGTACATAGGTCGTACCGCAGTTTTGTACTTGCCGTTGTACATCAGTACCATCCTGTGTTGGACTGGGGAAGCAGGGTTGAAGATTTGACGAGCAGCACCGGAAAAACCATGGCTTGTAAAGTGCATGGCATTAGTGGCATGGCAATACGTAGGCACCTGCTGTTGGGTCAGTGAGCTGCACCAAGGGCTAGCTGCACCAGGCGAGCCAGTTGATGGAGGGGCTGTACCTGCGTACTGCGATCCAACAGTGTTAGGTGCCCGCTGGTACAATGGCTATATGCCATGCAGGATGGAAATTGGATCAGAATGCCAATGTGTGTACGTTCGTCAGCATCGCAGCAGCATGGCGCTGGAGCATACGTTTGTGAGCTTGGATGACAAATGACACGTTCTTGTGGGCAGCGTATCATTCATACTATAGCAGGTACCCGTGAGGCACTGCGATGCTCAAGTCGGCGTGATGTACTGCCTGTCTTGCTGAAGTCGATCTCAGCACAATGACCCACTCGCAAACTCATGTCAAAGAACAAACGGGAGCTACAAGTAAGCCCCCCGTACGTGGGCGAACGGTATCGTGCTTGGTTACAACTTGCTCAGGATTGATACTATAAAGCTTTGACCGCAGAACCCAGCTTTGGCCGCTCGCTGCTCTCGCGGTAATTTAACTACCCGCTTCAAGCCTTTGTTGTGCATGCATGCAGTTGGAAAGGGCTGTGCCTTAGGCATCATCCTTCCACGTTGGGCCTTCCTGCATTTGTTGTGTGCAGGACAATGGCATGGGTACATGGGTAGCATGCATCATGTGAGCGCCATGCAGTAGGTGAGGAGGAGTGCCTCGCCCCAGCCAGGGCCAACAGAGGGCTGCATGCGGCATGCAAAGCAGCGCTCGTGTCTGCGACCATGGGCGGCGCCTGGCACCCTGGAAGCCCCCAGCCCAGCAGACGGCGTGAACGCGGGGCTGGTGGGTGCAGGGCGGGTGCTGCGGCCACGTGACGCGGACGCACTCGGTTGCCTGCTGGCCCACTCCCCGGACGCGAGCTCAGTAGTGGATGACCTGAGGGCTGTGGGTGTGGTGGTGCAAGGGCCATGGGACCAGCCCCCAGGACAGGCCACAGGTGGCAATGCAGGGCCAAGTGAGGGTGTGGTGGGTACGAGCCGAGCACAGGATGAGTCACACCTTGTGCTGCTGTTGGAGGAGCACTTGCCCTACCCAGAGGAGCTCCTTCATCTTGAGCAGTCCCCAACTCCTCAGCAGCTCCCTGAGGCTACTGCCTTCAAATGCTTCTGCAACCGGTACTATCGCGATGCAAGCCAGGCGCTGGCCATTTCTTTGAAGGCGAAGGGTGACAGCCTGATGCCGACATACTTTGAGGAACTGAGGTGCGCTAAGGAGCACAAACGGGGCAGCAGCTGCAGGTGTTTGCACACATGCCCAATGTATCTGTCCCTAATGTGAAACAAACGCTGTAACAAGTCAAGTCCAATGTATATGTCCGCATTGGCGCTACCGTAGGTGCCCTAGATTGAGTAGAGGGAAGCATGCACTACTGAACAAGGAACAGGACGGCACCATACCATTTCTGCCACAAACATGAGCTGTGGGGTTATGGTTATGGTTACACACAATGTAACTCTCATACCAACATACTGTGTGCAGGCACCTTTCAATCCCATGGGCTCTTCTTAAGTTCACCGGCCTCTGGGGTGTGCTGAACAGCCGGGTGTTTCTGAAGTTGAATGACGCCCAGGGCGGGTTGGGAGAGGATCTATCAGAGGAGGAGAGAGTGGCAGCCAATGTCAACGACGTGCGGATGCAAGAGTTGCGCGAGCTGTGTAGTGAGCTGGTATGTACAGTGGGCATTGCTGTCCATCCTGCCTGTCACAGCCTGCTCAAAACTGTGGCTAGTCTGCATGTTGGCAGCTCCATATCAAGCTTACTGCACGCATGTGGTAGTTACATTCAAGCATCGTGCAACACACTTGAATCCACCACCAGCACTCGCAATCTTTGGCGTCGTTGCGCGCAGATCGAAACCAGGGCAGGGTCTCTCAAGTGAGTTGGGGCATTGCTGTGCTTGTTGCACTGCTGTGTCCCACCCCTGCCTGCCTAAGAATGAATGTGGACATGTGTGCCTTGTCCCTGGCCTTGTCCTGTGTTTGAATGTTTCTCTGCTGCCCCTGCCCCCTGCTCTTACCCGGGCTCGTGCAGCAAGGCGATCCCCACGTTTCCCTTCTCGCTGCTTGGGGCAGATGATCTGCGGGCCTTTCTTCATCAACTGTCCGGCAGGAACATGTTGCTGCAGGACACTGGTGCGTGCAGCAGCTGGGCCTGTGTTGCAGACTGCTGCCTCAAGCCGCTTATGCACACAATATGCTGGCGGTTGGATGTGGCACCAGTCATACTCGCTTGTGTCTGTGATGTCAGAAGAAGTGAACAAACAGTTCTGCCACTGCTACTGCTACTGCCATTGTTGCAGCTACTACTGACCCCCGCTGCTACTGCCACTGCCACCGCTACTGCTTGTTCGCAGTTGCGCTGAAGGACATGACAGCTGGTTTCGAGGTCCCCCACCACCAGCCACCCATCACCAGTATTCAAGGGGCGCAGCTGGCGGTTGTGGCGACAAGCATTGATAATCTGGTGGTGTCTACCAGCCGGCAGTGGGCGGTGTCTTCCCTTGATGTGCGCTCGGATGCTGGCCAGATGGCAGCACTGCAACACGCGGTGCGTGTGATGATGTCTTGATATGTATCGCAAGTGAGCTGTGCATGTTTGCTCCCTTACGTACGTCATCCATGTCAGACACATAAACCGTCTTTATATGTCTGACTCGCTGATGGCCGACTGACTGACTGACTGACTGACTGACTGACTGACTGACTGACTGACGCAGATCTACACGAAGCCCAACAGTGCCATCCTCACGTATGATGCGTCAAGTGACACCGAGCTGCTGACACTACTCAAGGTCCTGCAGCGCCTGAGCACCAAGCTGAGGCAGAGGGCCTCAGGCATGCTGGCCATCCCACTGCCTCAAGGAAAGGGAAAGGCGAGTGGCAGTGCAAGTGCCTGACATTGTGTAGTGTGCCAGCTGTGCGTATTGGTGCGTCCAGCTGGCAATCACTCTTTCTGACGACGTGACTGCGCAGCCTGACGATGTGCATGTGCTCCTCCCTGCGTCGCCCTGATGATGCCCGATGCGACCCAGTATGCTAAGCTTGCAGTATTACCTGCATGGCATGATGCAGGCTGGTGCCCGGAGCCGGCTCGCAGTTGTGTGGTACAACAAGGCCCCGGTGTTCCAAGCCTTGGACGTAGCTGCGAGTCTGCGCGTCGCACGTACGGAGGTGGATGGGGGGGTCGAGCTTTTGGTGTCGGAACTGGATGAAGAGAGTGCAGATGAGCTGAAGGGCTGGCTGGAGGATGAAACAGGAGACCGGACGAAAGTCAAGGAAGTCATTTGGACCGTCAGATGTGCATGGGACATCCTCCACCTCATGCTGGACGTTCTGTATGTGGAACTTGCTACAGACGAGGAGCTGTTGCAACATTGGATGGACAGGCTAATAGAGCAATCTGAGCAGCTGGCACAGACACAGGCTGCACGGTAGCTGCACTGACGTGCTCGCCCAGTCTGCAGGCATCGCGCTAGCAGATGGCATGCTGCTGATGCAACGAAAGGTTTTAGCATATTCTAGGCACGAGCCTGAGCCGTGTATGGAGTTTTTTAAAGGCAACCACATGGCTGCAGATAGAGGACAGGACATGCCTGTCTGGACATGTAACCAGGGGCTTGGGTGCATTTGGTGGAGGACCAGCACAGGCTACAGCTGATCACCTCATCGTTTGTGTATTGGGTTTAGGGTTTTAGGGCTCCAGACGTCACTAGTCCGGGTTGTCGCCATAGCTTGCAAGAGCTGTTTGCTGAGCTGCAGCATATTTAGTTGAGCGCCCTGGCACCACAGGCCAACACCATGTAGCAATCAAAAAGACGAGATTCAAGTGGCATCTGGAGCTCGTACTGCTAACATCATCTTCAGACAGCGCTGCGTTTTCGTCGCTGCAACCCTTTGGTACGATGGACAAGCCGTGCTTTTGTCAACATAATCATTCAACCAGGACACCCAGGGACACCCCATGTGCGTTGAATTGCTGATGATGCCATGGGGCCACCAAGTGCACACCATGCGTCACCACCTGCAGAACACCGCCTGCAGAACACTGGGCCGGACCCATGCAGTAACTGAGAGTGCCTCGCCCCAGCCAGGGCTGGAGGGCTGCATGCGGCATGCAAAGCAGCGCTCGCGTCTGCGGCCATGGGCGGCCCCTGGCACCCTGGAAGCCCCCAGCCCAGCGGACAGCGTGAACGCGGGGCTGGTGGGTGCAGGGCGGGTGATGCGGCCACGTGACGCAGACGCACTCGGCTGCCTGCTGGCCCACTCCCCGGACGCGAGCTCAGTAGTGGATGACCTGAGGGCTGTGGGTGTGGTGGTGCAAGGGCCATGGGACCAGCCCCCAGGACAGGCCACAGATGGCGATGCAGGGGCAGGGGAGGGTGCCATGCAACTCACAGCACAGCATGCCTCACCACTCCAAATCATGTCCGAGCGGTACATTCCTTTCCCTGAGCCCCAACCACTTCCTGAGCAGCCCCCAGAGGCTACTGCCTTCAAGGCGTACTGCAACCAGTACTACCGTGATGCAAGCCAAGGGCTGATCAGAGCAATCCAGGGCAGGCGGGACGATGTGGAGCCGTCACACTTCCAAGGACTGAGGTGGGCCCAGGAGAATATTGTACTGAGATTTTACGTTGTGAAACGCCGTGTTCTTACTATTTTTGTTGTACGTTGAAACAGCTGCAGGGGCAGTGCATGCTCACGGGCCCAGTGCCATCTGCCCATGTTGAACACATACATGGGTGCCACACCCTCGAGTAGCACTGAACCTAGCACTGAACAAGAAGCCCTGTAGCACTGAACCTAGCACTGAACAAGAAGCCCTGTAGCACTGAACCTAGCACTGAACAAGAAGCCCTGTAGCACTGAACCTAGCACCTGAACAAGAAGCACTGTAGCACTGAACCAGAGTACAGTAGCAATGAACATGGATAGCCCTTCGTCTCCCACAACCCGATGTTCTGTAAAAACAAGCAACACGGCATTTCACAGATTCATGTAATTCATTAAATCATTCAATGTACTGTGCGCAGGCACATGTCTATTCCATGGGCTCTCCTCAAGTTCACCGGCCTCTGGAATGTGCTCAGCCGTCAGGTGTTTGTGGGTTTGAACAGCAGTCAGACTGGCGGGCAAAGTCCACCTGGTGTGATCCGCGACATGCGGATGCAGGTGTTGCTTGAGATGCGAGGCGCGCTGGTATGTACAATGCGGAACTGGATTAGTAACAGTAATGGCACGGCGTATGTACATTTGAACTGCTTGATGGTTTGTCATTGATAGTTTCATGGATTGCTGTGTTCACCACAAGCATGCATGCCAGCAGCTTTGGTGGTCAAGCATCGCTTGTTTTGGTCTGTTGGAGTCGCCCAGCATCGCAGTGCATGTGGAACGCATGAAAGCCCTTTGATTGCATGACCTTGACAACTGCAGATCGAAGGGAGGATGGCTTTTCGCAAGTGGGTCAAGAAGAAGCTGCAGTACTGTGGTTGCTGCTGTGGTCCTATAATTTCGCGCCTGTCAGTTGCCTGGTCATTTACCTGCCATATCGTCAGTGCAGCTGTGAGGGGATCTGGGTTTTGTGCCCATATGCCTTGTCCAGCTCGGTCTAGTTCTGAGTCCCTGCGCAGCAGCAGCTGAGATAATGCGTTTTGAGATCATGTGATCTGAGATCCTGCTGCTACTGCCCTTGCCCCTGCCCCCTGCTCTTGCCCGGGCCTTGTACAGCCGTCCACTGCCCACGTTTCCCTTCTCGCTGCTTGGGGCAGACGACTTGCGCGCCTTTCTTGGAAAGCTGGCTGGCAAGAACAAGCTGCTGCAGGACACTGGTGCGCGTGGCAGCTGGACCTGTGTCAGCAGCCTGGTTCTGTGCAACCACTTCAGCGCAAGATGTTGGTGGTTGGCAGTTGGCTCTATGTATAGTCTTTGTTTCGCATGCCAGTGTTGATGCCTGAGGCACCCATACCACCAGACAATCAGAACATGGAGCAGCTATTACGTTTGCCCGCAGTTGCGCTGAAAGACATGACGGCTGGTTTCGAGGTCACCCCCCACCAGCCACCCATCACCAGCATTCAAGGGGCGCAGCTGGCGGTTGTGGCGACAAGCATTGATGATGTGGTGGTGTCTACCAGCCGGCAGTGGGCGGTGTCTTCCCTTGATGTGCGCTCGGATGCTGGCCAGATGGCAGCACTGCAACACGCGGTGCGTGTGATGCTTCCATAGTATGCGAGCTTGTTATTTGCTTGCCACACACAAAGCACACCGCATGCTGCTTTGCTTGGTGCCAATCAAGCCAGTGATAGGCAGCAAACTGCACACTGTGCACCATTGTGCAAGGCACAAAGAAGACACAATGTCTAATCTGGTGCTGCTGCATGGGTCTGCTGCACACAGGTCTTCATCAAGTACAGACATGCAGTCCTCACGTACGACGCGTCAAGTGACACCGAGCTGCTGACACTGCTCAAGGTCCTGCAGCGCCTGAGCACTAAGCTGAGGCAGAAGACAACATTCGGGTCCATGCTGGCCATCCCCCTGCCGCCAGAACATGGAAAGGCAAGTGCCAACGGATGCGCCGTGTGCAGCGTGCCAGCAGTGCGATGACTGCACAACTGCACACTGTGCATGATGTGGTCGGGTGAGCATTCAAAGGGCTGCTGACATGCTGTGCATGCCCGATGCGACCCAGTATGCTAAGCTTGCAGTATTACCTGCATGGCATGATGCAGGCTGGAGCCCGGAGCCGGCTCGCAGTTGTGTGGTACAACAAGGCCCCGGTGTTCCGAGCCCTGGACGTAGCTGCGCGTGCACGTGTGGCACCTGCTGAGATCCAGGAACACGCCGTACAGCTGCTGGCTGAGACTGATGTGGTAGCCATGCAGGATCTGGCGGCTGACAAGGAGGTTGACCTGGAGTCAGTGGAGAGCATCCAGCTTGCATGGGACGTTGTGGACTGCCTGCTGCGGATCCTACACACAGAGATGGCCACGATTGAGGAACTGCTGAAACTGCTGATGGGCAAGGCAGTGGGTGTTGGGCAGGGGTGAGGGGCAGCACAGTGGCAGTACAGGAAGCGCTCCCTGCAGGCTGCAGGAAAGTTGTGGGCAGGGTGGTTTCTGACTCATGAGTGCGGACAACAGCAGAACAGCCTGAGCTGAGAGGACTTGCACACTGCATAAAAACTGCAGGTGGACGGATGGCAGGGCCCCTGCGTGGACATGTAACCATAGGCTTGGTTGCCAAGGCTATAGGGACGCACGGGGTACAGCTGGTCCACCCATAATGGTCGTCAATGGTGAACTTGATGGTAGAATTGTGATGTATAGGGTTTAGGGTCCAGGGCGCCTGTCGTAGACGAGCTTCAGGCAGTTGCCAAACACCCTGTGTTTTGTCAAGCAAATGCTTCAGCTACAAGCATGCTCGAGTGATCTGGTCCGGCACCACAGGTCCACAGTCTTCCACACCATGTAGCGATTAAGACCCAAAAATCTGGTGGCGATATCAAGTCATGTCGCCGTCTCCTAGTCTCTTTCCAACGTCGCCTGGCATTCTTATTGGCGCTAGTGTTGCTTTGGTGCGCACAGGTCTCATGGTCATCTGGGATTGATCCATGGCATGTCCGTTGATGCCATGCCGCATGGGCAGCCCAACTGATCTTGAGCACATGCCGCACAGGAACAGAGGACCGGACCATAGCTGAGGAGTGCTAGCACAGCTCAAACGCCGCCATGCGGCATGCAAAGCAGCGCTCGCGTCTGCAGCCATGGGCGGCGCCTGACACGCTGGAAGCCCCCAGCCCAGCGGACGGCGTGAATGCGGGGCTGGTGGGTGCAGGGCGGGTGATGCGGCCACGTGACGCGGACGCACTGTTGGAGCATCTGCACGCTTCCCCAGATGCGCCTGCCGTGGTGAAAGACCTACGATCAAAGGGGGCACCTGTGTTTACTTACATTGAGCTGGAAGACAGCAATGAGGGCCCAGGGGACGGGGCAGAATGTGGGCAGGGCCGCAGTCATGAGGATCTGGTCGCTGATGCATTCGACCTCGCCAATAGGAAGCCTATGCTCACAGTTAGCCCACCCTACCCACCGGAGGACATCAAGCAGCCTGGGCAGCTGCACACAGTCGTGCAGTTCAAGCACTACTGCAACGACCTCAACGTGAAAGCAGTCAAGGCCCTGCTGCACCTCGCCTCCAAGAACGAGCTCGCTAAGCTTCTGGCAAGGATCAGGTGCGGGACAGGGCTGGGATGGGTACCATGCCAGGGCTGGGGAGAGGTACTGCAGGGTGCCATGTGAATCACAATCACAATTGAGTTGAGCCAGTGGATTTGAGTCTTATATACCATGCGTCACTACATAATGCTTGTTATGCACCATGTGCTGTGCGCCTGTATTGTCCTCTCTTGTTCTTGGTCTTGTGCTTGCAGCTTGATCCTTGGGCAGCAGTTGCAGTAAAGTTGCATCTGCATCATACAGCTGATCATCATAGAGCTGATGGTATTGGCCGCTGTGCCGCTTTGTCCATCGTTCGTCGCAGGCAGTTTGTTATGATTTGGGCATTTATGAGGTTTACTGGCTTTCTCGGCGTGCTACTCCTGCCTGCCTTTGCGACGCCTGATGCATTTGATGACGAGCCAGTTAAGCGCAGAGCCGTGCTAGGCACCCGCATGCACCTGGTGCGTATACCAAAGTTCAAAAGCACCTGTTTGTGTCCCTCACGCCTCAAGTTGGGGTGGCCCAAGGGCGCCTGCTGCTGTGTTGTGGAGGGTGTGTCTGGGTTTCTTTGTGTGGGGGGCTGGGGGTGGGGCTGCGGCTGGGGCTGGGGCTGGGGCTGGGGCTGGGGCTGGGGTTGGGGAGGCGGGGGCTGAGGGGGGTGCGGGGCACGCCTCAGGCAGCAGCATATCAGGCGGACGGCACTCGTCTGTGCGTTTGACTGGTCTTTGATGCTGCTGTGTGCCATGTGCAGATCGCACACCGAGCAAGCCTTTTCAAGTGAGCTAACAGATGGATGATGCAGCAATGCCTGTGCTATGGGCTTGGACTGAGTTCAGGCTGTGTCTGGCTGTGCGCTTTGGAAGGGTCCACAGAACTTGTGTGTTGGCGCCAAGGTCCAACAGGGCAAAGGGACGAACCTGGGTGCAGGTGCCTTGCATGCGTTGGGTTTTCAAAATCGCAAGGAGCAGTCAGAGAGGAACAGTGCATCTTGAGCACGAATGCACAGGACAAATGAAGCATGAAGCATCATGCGATGGGCGGAGCACACACCAGGTCAGTGCCATGCGCAATTGCGCATGCCGGTGGTGCATGCAGCGTGCCGGTCCCCCCGCTGCCCTTCGTGCTGCATGGGGCCGACGACCTGCGCACTGTACTGCTCATGCTGGCACGGAAGAACAGCGGCCTGCAGGACAAAGGTGCGCAAGCCAGGCTTTGGCTGGCCTGCGCCCAAAGCAGTGCAGGCCAGGCTTGGGCTGATTAGATCATGTGCCTGAGGCTTGTGCAGCAGCCACTGTGCAGACTGTGCAACAGCCATGTGGCTGCAGCTCCCCACACAGTATGTGCAGGTTTTTGCCAGCTGCGCGTCCACAGAGTGGTCGCCCACTTCTCATTCCTTCATTCCTTGTACTGCACGGGGGCGAGGGGCGGTACAAAATGCATGGGCATCACCAGGCAGGGCTGCAGCAGGGCTTGACCATGAGGCAGACCTACCTCTTGCTTGAGGGACCTGATGCCCTGAGGACTTGTTACTATGTTCTGGATTAGTAATGACTACTCAGGTGGCTGCTTTTGTTTGACTGATCATGTCCTTGTCTGCCGTGAGTGAAGATGTTGGCCGTCCGTGCAATGCCCGCAGTCGACCTGGAACGCATGGCGTGTGGGCTGGAAGTACCCCCACAACCGGACATCACACAAATTCAAGGAGCTCAGCTAGCTGTGCTGGGGATGTCTGTGCGTGGTCAATAGTTGGCATGTCACTGCTTGCACGCAACGGGGCTCTGTTTTGCTCCGGGTTGTGTTCAGCTGTGGGTAATGGCCGTGGGTGCAGCTGCAACCTGCGCTCTGACCTGCTGCTTACTAAACCCTAAACCTTAAACCCTAAACCTTAAACCCTGAACTCTAAACGCTAAACCCTAAACGCTAAACCCTGCCTGCGCTTGCTAGCGAACAAAGGCTGTGGGGGACCGGCAATTGAATGGCTGCGGGTGCCTCAGGCAAGCGTGGTTGCCTCCTGAGGCACGTGCAATTGCCTCAAGCGAGCGCGGTCGCCTCCTCAGGCAAACTTGCATCCTTGCCGTGGCATGCTTGCACCCCTGCAGGTCAGTGGTGTGGTTGTCCCAACCAACCGGGCCTGGGCTGCGGCCACGATTGATCCACGTTCAGACGGAGGGCCAATGAAAGCCATGCTGAGCACGGTGCGTGGGGCACTGCGGCTCGGCTGTTGCCACTTAGCGGCGGCTGGATGCACTCGGCTTGCTGGGGCGGCCACTGAGGGGCGGTGGGGTCATGTGCACTGCACACCAGAGTGGCGGTGCAGGCTTTGTGTGATGGGCCAACTGGTCAGGTGGCAGGGTGTGACTGGATGGCTGGTGGCCACTGGGTTGACCGGCCAGGACGCCGTAAAGGCAAGACACAATGCAGGCAGAGAGATGCCGTGGCAGGCAGGTGGACAGACGGACAGGCAGAGACAGACAGGCAGACAGACAGGCAGGTAGACGGACACGTGCGCAGAGGGGCAGGCTGATGGATCAATACTAACAATCTTCAGACCTACCGGTGGCCACCTGCCTGCAGCTGCTGGTCAAGCCTGGGCATGGCATCCTCACCTATGACCCCTCAAAAGAGGATGAGCTGCTGATTATGCTCAAGGTGTGTGCAAGGCCCTGCCAGTGCTCTACCAGACCTGTGCCTGCTGCACAGCAGTGGTTTGTGAAGGCGGTTCAATGGAAAATCGTTTCAGGGAAGGCCCACTGCTTGCTGCTCCTGTTGCAAGACAGTATGAGCTATGCTGTAGGGAGCTTCAAATGCTCTAGAGATCCAATTCTACATGTGTTTAACAAGCAACCTGCTGCTGGAAGTGCCGGTTCACGCTGCAACTGCATGCTGGAGAAGAAACGAGTGCTGCAAGAGACGCTGCTTCAACATCTTGCTCCTCAACACTGCATGCGGATGCACCAAAGCCGCCGCTGCTGCAACACCACTTGCTGCTGCATGTGCTTGGGCCTGCAGGCCGCGCAGCGCGCGAGCCACCAGCTGTGGGCGCGTGCAGAAGCTGGGGACCCAACCGGCCGCCTCATGATCGTCCCCCTGCCTCATCAGGAAAAGGACAAGGTGTGTGTGCGCTGGTTGCAGCGTGTCATCTGCCCACCTGCGTGAGTGCAGAGGGATCTGCCCAGTCGCATGTTTCATGTTCCAAGTTCCCTGCCTGCAACGTGCGAGCTCCTTGGTCCTCTAGTGATTGTGTTTAGATAACGACTGTCAGGCTCCAGCATGCAGACACATCTGTGAAACGCCGTGTTTTTAATGTTATTAACGTGCGAGCTACCCATTCGCTGGGGATGTGCAATCGAGCATTCTGTGCTGGGGCATGATGCAGAGGACAAGCTGGCCTGCTCAGCTATTGCTTACTTGCTGTCCAGTCGCCCTCCTTTCTGACCAGCTGACCTGAGTGCTGCCGGGGCCCCGGTGGCAGAAGTCTTCCTTGTTGGTGGTTACCGCGACTGCCCTGCGTGCTGTGCTGGTGGCCTCACACACGCAGCAGGTAGACAACCGGCACCGGGTTGCACTGGCCCGGTACTTCAAGGCCCATGACTTCCAGGCCATGGACTATGCCACGTATGAGGCACCACCTCGGAGCATTCGGCCGCAAGCTGTCGTGGTCAGCGAAGCTGTCAGTTGTGAGCATTTCGAAGCCGCGCTGAAGGCTGGGGCCTTGGGGGGCCTGGAGGTGGACGCCCGTGAGATGATAAGTGCATGGGAGCTAGTGGAGCATACCAAGCTTGCGCTCTTGCATGCACGTGCAACAGAGGAGGATTTGGGGACACATGCGCACCAAGACTGGCTGGAGCAGACAATTCACGAGTCGGCGGGTAGCCAGAAGGGCACGGTTGGCTGCGTTGAATCGATGCCAGGATGCAACAGTGTGGACTGGGTGCAGGCCGGGCTGAGCAGCAGGTGAGGGAGGTGGGGGTATTGCAGGACAAGGCTGAATGCTACGGCCAGCGGCAGGTCTGACATGCATCAGCAGAAATCGGTTTCTTGTTGTGCTGCCGAGTAGTGAGTGGTTGGTGGATTACAACACATCTAGGGTGTAATACCATCAACATCTAGGGTGTGATACCATCTAGGGTGCAACATATCTAGGGTGTGATACCATCAACAATGCACCTAGCCTTGTGCAGCAACGAACATCATTGACACCAGCATGCCCTGCCTGTGCTGCCCCAATCCCTTGCTTCACAGAAAGCAATCGTTGCCACTAGCGTGCTGCCCCAATTCCGCATGCCTCCACCAGCGCTACAGCCTGCTGCCGCACCAGCACCTCAACCACTGACCCCCCACTCTCTCCCAGCACCACCAGACCTGGCCGTGCACAGTAGAGCACACGCCTGCACCCACACCAACGCAAACGAATGTTGTGGATGCAAACGCGCAAAGACTGCCACAGCTGGCTGTAACACCCGCTCCCCTTGGGTGTCCCATATACAATACAACCCAATCCTGGAATAACATGGCCAACTCTCCCTTTTCGCCCCAAGGGGCTATACTGGCCATGTGCATTATTTCTCAGGGCCAGCACAGGTAGCCGTGGGCGGTTGGGTCCAGGCAGCAAGCAAAACAGTAGCAGGTATGGCCTACCCCAGTCATCTGCTGCATGCCAACCGCTGTGACCGCACCTGCCACTGCCGCTGGCCCCACACGCAAGCTCGCGCAGCGCCAGCTCAAAGCGCACGTCGTCCCAGGCATTGCCAGCCTCCGCGCAGTGCAGTTGCAGCTTAGGGCGTGCCTCCTGCAGGTAGCCTACCATGCACCGCACCTTGAAGGCGGTGAGGCACAGTCGCTCCAGGGGCCTCTCAAAAAAGCTGGTCCACACCTCCTTGCTCATCTGCAGGTGCTGTGCTAGATAGATTGATAACTTGGAGATCACACTGCGCACTTCCGCCAGCTTTCCTGGGCTGCTCGCTGCAGGGCCGTGGGCCGGCACTGGAACGTCATTCAGCTGAGCCTCCACCGCATCAGCTGTCAGGTACCAGGCCTGTACAGCCGAGCCGCCAGCTGCCGGACAGCCGCCACGTCTGCAGCACCATCCAGGCCGACTGCCAGCGCCCGCACTTGCTGCAGATCAGTAAGCAGCTCACCTTGCCACTCACCTTGCCACACCACATCCATGAGGCTGCGCAGGAGGGAAGCGTGCACGGCTGCGCGTGATATGATGCTGAAGGCTGCCGCCTTGTCAGGCAGGACGCACAGCGAGCTGAACTGGTGGTACATGGATGACATGATGTTGTTCACCCCTGGCAGATGCTGCGCCCATTGCGCAGCGTTCAGACCTGCCACTTTGTGCACAAATGCCTCCAGCTGCTGCGACAGGCGGCTGAGCAGTGCCAGCTGATCCGCACCTCCAAACCCAACTTCAAAGCAGCCACCGTCCACATCTGCTACGGCTGCAGCTGGTGCAGGCTGTGAGCTGACCAGCGGCAGGGGCGAGGCAGGTGGCTGCAGGCACCTCAAATGGGACTCAAGCGAAGCCACTTGCTCCTGCACGCGTGGGCAGCACAGACAGGAGGTGGGGCTGGATGTGGGCTTGTGTGGGGATCTTTGATCTTTGAGTCATCAGCTCATCACGGGTCCTTGAGGCATCATGGGTCTATGAGGCATCACAGGTGTGGCAGGTACTGGGGAAGGACGTAAGATATGGAATGCTGGAGTCGACGAATGCACCCCAGTTGCTATTATTTAGCCTAGCCCAGCTGCTGGCATCGGGGAACCCCTCGCCCGTGAGCTCTGGGGCCCTGTCCTTGGCTCAATGCACCCGATAGCTGCGAGCCGCTCTCGTTGCCTTTCATACCACCAAGATGCACGCGCCCATACAGCCATGCATGTGCAGTGCACAACGCCTGGTAATGGAACACCAAGTGGTGCCTGGTCCCCTCGGCGAGGCTGAACAAACAGCATGCTCACAGCACTGCTGTCAGCGGTGCTGATTGCACAGGGAGCACGATGCCTATACATGAGCCTATATGTCCGTGTGCGGCAGTGCACTTGTGAGAAGGCCCTTCAGTTACCTGAGCCATGCGCAGCTGGTGCTTGGTGCTGTCCACCTCCCCATCAGCACTGCCCAGCCGCTCCTCCAACAGGGACACCTCACTCTCTAACTCCTCCACCCGCTCGCGCGCACGCCCCAGCTCCGCCTGCACATCAACCACTAGGTCCATCACACAGCCCAGCGTTGCAAGCTGATGAGTTGGCACTGTAAGTTGAGCACAAGTCGGCAGGCGCAGCAGGCAACCGATCCGTCGTAGCATCATGCACAGCGGCAACAGCACCACATGGCCACCACCGCACACATGGCGTTGGGCCGAAGACACGTTCAAGGGCAACCAAGCAACCATATCTGCAGCCAGCAGTCATGACAGAGGAGCGACAGCGGCCACACATGGTAGCAGCCCATTCATGCACATCAGCGGGTGTGAAGGCAGGCGGACCAGCAGAAGGGGTTGAAGCCAGGCCAGCAGGTAAGCAGGATGGTAAAACAGCCAGGTCGGCACGGCAGGGCCTGGTGCTGCACACACACCTTGGCACGGGATGCTGACGCCTCAGATGTCGCCAGTTGCTGCTGCATTGCTGTGGTACTCTTGCACGCGATCTGCAGGTCCTGCCTGAGCTCGTCCTGTTTGGCCTTGCTGTCCCGCAGCTGCATGCTCAGCTGCTCGGCCTGCTTGTTTACGGCCTGCAGCGCAGCAACCTGTTCCTTGTGTGCTGCTGCCGCTGCTGCTGCCGTGTCTTCAGCCTCTTGCGCGCGCAGCTGTGCAGCACGCTCAGCCTGCTGCGCCTCAGTCAGCTGCCGCTGCAGTTTGGTGCAATTGCTGCATGCCGGGATGCCAGTCTTCTTGTAAACGGGCCTGCAGTACACAACAGCAGAGGAGCAGTACAAGATAGGCTGTGATGGTTGCAGTATACAGGTCACCATGCCCATACCAGAGCTGGCAGGAACACAGCAACACGGCAGAATGGCCAGCGCAGGCAGCGGTCTGGGCACAGGAGTTTGCAGGCACAAGCACCATGCCGTATGCTCTTCAACATATCACACAATACACATCACACCTGCTGCTCCTGCTCCTGCGCAGGCCCAGACATCCGACAGGTGCAGCCAACACGCGCACGCACCCGCCAGTGATGCGGCGCAGCGTACTCATCAGGGTTTCCAGAATTCCATCTGCTTTGGCAAAGGATTCCTCGAGGCAGGTGGCCTGGGCATGGGTTGCTGCAGCTGCTGAGCTGCTGCTTATGGCAACAGGGGGCGAGGGTGCAGCGGCGGCGGCTACTGTGCAGTTGCCAGGAGGCTGGGTGTGGGGCGGGCTGCTGCCGGCGGTCACGGAAGGAATAGTAGTTTGTGTGGTTGTGGTGAGTGTGATGTCATCAAGTAGAGAGCCTGCTGGGCATGGGCTGGGCTGCGCCTGGGTGCTGGTTGTGGCAAGGCTGTGTTGGATGTGTGCGGGCGGCACAGGGGCTGGGTGGGGTGTATCTGGGGCTGATGGTGCATGTCCTGCTGGCATGGAATATGGTTCATCATCATCCTCCAGGTTGAGCAGATCAGCATGCGTTCCACTCTGCAGTATGACTGCTGAGTGAGGAGCCGCTGCGGGCAGATGGCAGCCGGTGTCGGGGGTGCTGATGTCAGCATGGGGCCCTGCCTGTGCGCCAGCGTCCTCAACGGCCACCAGTGCAGCTCCAATGCTGCCTGCTCCAATGCTGCCTGAGCATCCGCCTGCATCTGCATCTGATGACGTTGTCTGCTGCACATCACTGCTGCTGTAGCTCGCACAGGACGCTGCAACAGCACACCCTGTAACAGTCATCGTGTACATGTCAGCAAATGCATTCTGCCAGCAGGCATGCAAGGCGAACTAGCAGCAACGAGTCTCCTGAGTGCCCCATGGGCGGTGCGCAGGGAAACAACATCCCACCTTGCGTGCCTGCACCGTTAGTGCCGCTCCTCATGTTCTTGTTGTTTGGCTTGTTCTTCTTGCGGTTTCTGCCCATGGTTTTCCAGCATGGTGCGCGTTCAGCTCCTCTATTGCAATATCGTAATCTTCGCGAACGCATCAAAGCCTGCCAAGCAGTACCGGTGTCCGTTTCACGGCACTGCACGGGTTTCGGTGACGTTACGAGGCTTTCACCGGGGCACATCAATCATCCTTTACACCGGCATGCGTTTCATGTATTGGGGAACTGATGAGCAGTGTCGCATTACCAGCAGCGATGGAGCAGAGTGGTGCGGTACAGCCTGCCCGCAAGCGGACGATCGTTAGCATAGATTTGGCACATATGGACCCGGTTTTGCATTTGCTGCAGCAAGCTTAAGGGAGGGTTTCCCTGAAGTCAAAACGCACGAGCGCTGGCCGGGCATGAAGAGCGAAGTCAAGTACCCCAAAACGCTCACCGCTGTGCTTTACAGGGCAGGTGCGGGATGCTGATGCTCACTGTTCTGACATTAACGGACCTGGCCATGTGCTGAGCATGCTGTGCACGCGGGGGTATGCATGCAGGACACCAATCGCTTACGGGTATGAGGCTCAGACAGAGCTGCACAAGTTGCCTCTTGCCGAGCAGTCCCGGTACACGCTCGTGACAAACTTCAAGATGGAGCTGCTCAACCCTAATAGCGTGCGCCTGCCGCCTGGTGTGCCTGTGGACCAGGTGAGCTGTATAGAGCTGCAGCAGCATTCAACCGGTTGCATGCAGCCACCTTGTCGCACTACTGCAGTAGTGCTGCAGGGTATTGTCACTGCATGGAAGTTTCGTGTTCCTGCTGGGTTGCAGAGTATCATCTTGCTCTCGCTGCCCAGCGCTGGTGAGCACGGAAAGCCCAAGTTGCCAGGTGTTGCGCATGGACGACTGACGCTGATCATGTCCATGGCTGCCTGATGCACAACACCACCACCGTGCCTCAAGATGCATGAGCACTGCCGGTCATTAATGTGCTTGACCTTGCGATGCATCCGATGTTTTGAGCACTGCAGGTCATTGCTGACTACCTGCGCTGGATGCGCACGTACTCCAAAGACAAGGTGGCGGATGCACTGGGCGCGGCCGCTTCGCAGCCAGACATGATCCAGTGGTAAGCATAGGCCTGTTGCCTGTGCGTACGTGCACAGCTACATCTGCCGTATTGCAATTTACAGCCCCCCGCTCCCACCCCCGGCCCCGCCCCCGCCCCCGGCCCCGGCCACGGCCCCGCCCCTCAGTGGCCCCTCAGTGGCCCCCCCCCCAACCGGCTTGTTGTTGCGGTCCCCTCGCATGACAGGTGCCTGACGGTGCCTGCGATGTGGCGCGAAGACCAGAAGCAGACCATGCGGCGCGCAGCCCGCCGTGCTGGCTTCATCAAGGATGAGGATGACCAGGAGGTGGGTGCAAGGATGCAGGGAGCCCAAACCGGTAGATCCAAAGCCAGCCAGGACATAAGTTAGTTCAGCAAACGTACCAAAGCCACAGAATTTATATTGAAACGCCGTAATAATAACAATAATAACACGGCGCGTCACAGAAACGCCGTGTTCTTATGTTATTGTTATTCAGAACCACAGGTGCTGCGTTGCTGTGACAGCCGCCATGCGTGAGCGGCCCTGGGCGGGCCGCAGCCCTTGATGGATGTGACAGGAAGCAACCCAGCAGCAGCCGGCCCGCAGCCTGCAAGCCATGTGAACGATGCCGGGCGGATGAGAAAACTGAAGCTGGCGTGTGTACGCTGTGTACACGCATGCTGCCCTGGCTGGTTGCACCACAGGGCCTGGCAGTAATCCTGGATCAAGCCATGTGCTGGCGGATGAGACGAAAGCTGGCGTGTGCGCACACTTGCTGTCGGCTGTGCCGCAGGGCCTGGCAGTGATCCTCGAGCCCGAGGCGGCTGCACTGCACGCGCTGGCCAAGCAGGCACCCCCCCTGGAGCCCGGGGACCGTGTCATGGTGCTGGATGCGGGCGGCGGCACGGTGAGTCCCTGAGCCCCTGATCCACTGGCCAGCTGGGCTTTTGGCACGGATGGGAGTAGGTGAATGATGTATAGCTTGTCACGTCACATCACAGACCCGTGCGTTTCATGGATGTTTTCGAGCCTTGTTTTGTGAGTGAAGATCGTACTCTCACACTTATTCCTGAAGCGGTGCACCTGTCCTGCCATGCCTGAGCCCCGTGCTTGCATGCACTGCACGGCATGCTGGCTGCACCGGCACACAACCCAACACGTCGGGCACACCAGGCCTGGGTATGCCCCACCCATGCGCGCCCCGCACGCCGCCTCCCTCGAGGCCTGCGTGCCCTTGCGACACCAGCATGTCGCTGGTGTTCACGGGTAGTGTGTTGGTTAGCCAGTTTGGTGTGTTGTGCCTGTGAGTAGGGGGTGCAGCTGTGGTGGTGTGGTGCAAAGTGGATGGGCTGGTGTGTTGGATTAGTGTTTGCTTCACTCAACTGGAACGCCGTGCAGGCACCTGACTCTCTATAGTCTTAAGGAACTTCTGTTGATGGGCTCCGGCCAGCAGATGAATATGTGAAACGCCGTGTTATTATTTATTAATATTTTGTGGCAGCCTCCTCTCAGGCATCCATGCACCATGGGCATGGCTGGTGTGCAGTAGAATACCCCCTGGCTTAGACCCCATACAAATCAGCAGACTCTTGAAGCGGCCCTGCTCCCCAACCATGCCTGCCGGCTGTGCGTGCGCACACACGGCAGGTGGACATCACGGTGCACGAGTGTGTGGCACGTGGCCGCACCGTAGTGCTGGCTGAGAAGATATCAGCTGCGGGCGGTCACTACGGCTCCACCACAGTGGACGCCAGCTTTGAGTGTGTTGCTTGGCCCTCATTTAGTCGGTGTGGCTGCCACGTAGTGGCTGTTGTGTAGTCCTGCCGTATGTGAGGTCCAACAGGCTGGCTGTGTGGCTGCGGCAAGCGCAAGCGTGCCACAGCAGCAGTGCATCTCGGCTGCTTGCATCGTTGCATGGCTGCTCGTGTTGGCGGGCAGCTTGCGTTGGCTGCAACAAGCTGAGAAAGGCTCTGGGTCTGCTCCACAAACAGCTGGTGGCTGACACGCGCCATGCCTCACGGCTTTGCTGGGCGCCAAAGATAGCCAGGGGGCACGTGCCAGACACAATAATCAGCGAATGAATATGAGCTGGA
>BDCZ01000263.1:2261-18716 GCA_001662365.1 Chlamydomonas applanata | reverse complement strand
GGGGGGGGCGTGGACCTTGGCCTTGTATGTTGTGTAGCACATGGCCCTTGCTACTGGGTGTTGGTGGTCGAGAGCGGATCGAGCTTGTGGTACAGCACCGAGGTGTGGTTGCGCAGCGTCCTCCTGGCACGGCTGCTGAGCCCGTACTGCCTGCGCTGCGCTCACGTGGCTGTACGCACAAACCCGTACTGCCTGTACGTGCGCAGGATTGGCCGCTCGGGCCGCTTCGGGCGCAAGGGTGTGGCGATCAACTTTGTGAAGGACGATGACATCCGCATCCTGCGTGACATTGAGCAGTACTACTCGACCCAGATCGATGAGATGCCCATGAACGTGGCTGAGCTCATCTAAGTTCACTGCTGCTGCTGCTCGTGGTCCCTTCCATTGGTCAGATGTGTCAGATGCTCGAGGGGGCTGAGGGGCGTGAGGAGGCGAAGGCGTTGGGGAGTTGGAGGGCGACTTGTGAGGCTGTCTGCTGAGGGGCTGTTCATGTGGGCTGGATGGACATGTGTGTTTGAAGACAAATGACGGATTCGTAACTGGCGGGCTGCTGCCCTGCTGGTTGTTTTCATGGATGCTCTGTGATAGGAGCGGCACGGCATGGGGTACTGCATGTGGTTGCATGCGGCTGCAGTACATTGGTGGGATGGCAGGTGAAGGTTTATCAGTCCTTGTAACAGAAGCCTGTTTGAACAACATATGGTGTTGCGTGATGCATGTGGCATCCTCCACCTACATATGCATCCAAATCAGCATCTGCAGCAACTGCTGGAATGATGGGATCTAACCTACAGAATCAATGCACTAAATCTGGTCAGTCAGTTCATTGGGGTCTGCACCAAGGCGCCTTGCATGTTGGTCATTCAACCGCCATACTATCCACCTGCAGCCAGCTAGCCAACAGTGCTGCCCGACCCTGCCTCCAAAACCAGCGAGCAACAGGCAGGTCCTGCAGGCAGCTGCTACGATCAACTGAACTCCTGCAAAAGGGCTACATCCAGGCAGCCACTGACACACGTGATCCAGCTACTGATACACTCGATTCAGTTACTGATACACTTGACACAGGCGGCTCAATGCGGCTGCTTGCCCTAGTGGATCATGCGAGCCGCATCATGGCCGGTACCCGCATGGTCAACGCCCGCCACGCGCACCATGCCCAGCCGTGCCTCCCCACACACTGCAGGCCACTCGCCCGTCGTGCCCCAGTACGCCTCGCAGATGCTGCTCACGAAGTCCTCCACCTCGTAGCCGCCCTCGCAGTCGTACCTGGACGGAGCACGTGGCCACGTGTCGGTTGGTTGGTTAACTGTCGCAATAACTTGATTAGGCGGGCAGGCAATGAGAGAGTCGAAGCAGGACGCTTGAACAGAATGATGATGGCGGCAGGATGAGATGCAGTCACATGATTGTCACCCGTTCATCAGCTTACAGCAAGAGTGCCCGGATGGCCTGCCATACGCACGCTGCCGCCTGCCCTGCGCTCACACCACAGCGGCCGCACCCCGCACAGTGCCGCAAGCATCTGCACACGCACCAGCGGCCGCCGTCATGGATGCAGCGCTTCTGGCCGTTGATGAAGATGGTGGCTGACTTGGTGACCCCACGGTGTGGAGCCTCCTCGCTGTCTGCGCGCATCAGGCCCTCGCCCTCGTACCTGCGGATCACAAAGTACATGGTCTGTTGTGTGGTCGCCCTGCTCGACTGCTTGGCTTTTTCTAAGGCGGAGGGCAGTGCAGGTGCTGCCTGCATGCCCTTGAAGAGTGCGTGTTGTGCAGCAGCCCGCCAGGAAATCACGTGTGCGCGGACGCTTGGTAGCAATGAAAGGCACGGTTTTGCACACAGACCACTATCTACATACTGATGCACGGTACCCTAGTGCCTGCCGCTCCCCTTTACCACCCTCCCCTCCCTATGGCCCCCTGTAAAACATTTTCAAGCACCCAGCATGATCGCTGTCTTGCCGATATCAATCCTGTCTGCCTCTCCAACAGCAATGAACAGCACACTCCGTGGGCTCACCCTGTGAAGCACGCGCGTGCCTGGTCCCCGATGACCTTGGACAGGCCATCCAGGCAGCGCTCTGCAAGGGGCAGCTGCCCGACCTCGCTGGGGTTGCTATTCAAGCACATCAGGAACTTCCAAAAGTTGTTGTAGTTGTCCACGCCTGGTGCCTTGTCCTGCACGCACAGCAGCTGCTTGTTGCCTGCACATTCCAGCTCCCCGTGCTTGCAGGTGATGGCGGCGCCTGTGAGCAGGAGGAGCAGGCGGGGCCGTTCAGGCTAGTGTGTGGACCGTTCGTATTCCGGTGCAGTGTCCTTAGCATGTGCCAGTGCATGGTGCCTCGGGCTGTGCAGTGAGGCGTGTCTCGGGCCATGCAAACCTGCGGCTGTGCCGAGAATGCTCGTGGTGTGGCCACAGCGCCACTGCATGCATCCTCATGCTGTCAACCTGTACTGCGCTGCGTTCTGTTGCGCTGTGCACGAAGCCTGCGTCCAGGCCGCACCACGCGCGTCTTGGATGAAGTGCAGCTGAATCTTCGTGATGTTGTGCACGCGCTGCAGGACCTCATCGAACCGTGCCTCGGCGCGCTGCGCGTCTGGACACCTGCAGGCATGCACACATGATGTGTGCAGCAGCGCACACACAGCAGCTCAGCGCATGTGTGTGCACATGCTGGCATGGCCAGCGTGGCAGCACCATGTGTCAACCCTAGAAGGGGACTCCAGCCAAGTCCAACACGTCGTAATGCTGCTGCATGATCGCTCCTCCACCTGTCTGCCACAGCTTCACCAAGTCTACTTACCGCGACATCACGAAGAGCTCTAACAAAACTCGTGGGTCAGAAGGGTGTGGTTTAGAGATGATTTCTTGGACAGCGGTGGCTGCTCCTGCCAGGAGCAGCGCTGCCATGCAAAAAATTAGTTGCCCCCTCATGTTGGGTGGTCCCAGCCAGCAGAGACAAGTCTCTTCCAGGCAGTCTAGCTTGCTTCTAGGAGTATGGTGCTGCAGGAAATTGCAAAGCCTGGCCCCCAACCGCTGTGACATATGACCGTACTTCAACTTGCTTCGGGCGCACCGATCATCAGACAGGTATGACAATGTCGTTGCAACGAGCAGCACATAAGCCTCTACAATGCGTACCCCAGCTTTTCCAGCTCATTGCACAGCAGGTGCAGGGTTTTGCAGCTGATGCGAAAGGAGGGAAAGCATTTGCCAAGCCAGCGGCTGTGAAGAAGAAGAAGCAGAGTGGTACAGGCGATGATCCGCGCACCCTTGCAGCCATCACCATGCTCACCACACCAGAGCTGCCAGTGGAGCTGGCAGATAGCAAGGAGGATGAATCAGAATCAAAGACAGCCAAGTACCTGCGGGCCAAGGCGGCACGGCGAGATGCATGGATTAAGGACATGCAGGTCAAGCACATGCTGCAGATGGATGCGCTGCGCGCGCTTCCTCCAGCACTCAGGGCCAAGGCACAGCAGCCCGATCCATCGCCCTTCCCACCAGCGCGCAACTTTCTGTTCGACACGCCGCCCACAGCCTACACGTCCAAGCAGTAGCGGCATGGGGCAGCATACATTTGGCACGGTGAGCACTCGCAGGGTACTGCCTACAAATAATGTTACAGATATGCCTGCGTTAAGCACTGGCGGCATGCATCAGGGAATCATGCCACCTTCAATGGGGATTGGGAAACGCTGTAACAAGTCATGGCATGCATGTTGTGGCCCATTGCTCTTGCAATGCAATGCCATTTGCATGGTATATGGTATCCATCGCACCATGATCAGCCCTGCATGTACCATCTTTGCTGCATGTGTGGGCATGCACATGTCTTGGCTCATTGGCTGCTTGCTGAGCCAGATGCTGTGCGCCGGCTGCTGGCCCCTGCAGGTTCCCCTTTGGCACGGAGTGCTGTACATCATTCGAGGCAGACAGTAGTTGAGCCAACAGCCAATTCTTTACATATTCTTTGCAGGAGTCGCATGCTGCGCAATGTCAGCATATTTATGATGTGCCACCGATTCACTGGATCACGGTTGGGAGTCATGACTCTTCTCCGTGGTGTTACCGTGTAACAAAGGTCATGCAATCTTGCGCCCACGTGCCTGCAATGCATGGTAGTACACACAGGTGCCATGGTTTGTTCACATCAGCTGTCGCACAATTATGCTGATGAGGCAGGCAAGCATAATTATTGAACATTCCAAACAGCAGCGCAAGCATGCTGTGCCACCTGCCCTGATGCCCTGAAAGCCATGGAGCTGTAAATCTTATTATATAGCACAGCAACGAACCCCCACCTTAGCAGGCTTTGGCTTTTCCCCAGGCTCCTTCCCTTCCTTTCCTTTTGGAGGAGCAGTAGCAGATGCATCCCGCTGCTTGTGCGCCTGTCCCCCCTTTGTCCGCTTCACCTTTGGTGCAGCTGCCTGTTCCTCACCCTGCTCTGTAGCTGAGTCATTCACCTCCTCTGCCTTTGCCCCGCCACGCTTGCGAGCACCCCTTTTGGCGGTGTTCCGCCCAGTCACAGCTGGTACTGCTCCCTGCCGTACATCCTCTGACACACCCTGCTCCTCCTGTTTGGCTGGCTTCCCCTGCTTGGCACCTGCCCTCACACGCTTGGCAGCTGGCGTCTCGGCAGCCCCAGCTGCATCACCCTCTGCTTCTGCTACTGCAGCTGCCTCCGCTCCTGCCTGCTTGCGCTTGCCAGACGTGCGCATGCGTGCAGGCTTGGGCTTGGGCTTCTCCCTCACTGCATCCTTCTCTTCTTTCTCACCTGGCCCCTCCTCATCACTGCTGCTGATCACAATGGCCCCATCCTCTTCCCCCTTCGGCTCTCCGGCCGTGGGCTTTGCCTTGGCCACGCGAGCTGCGTGCAACAGCGACGCACAACACACCCGGTCTTCACACTCCGTGCGCAGGCGGGCACCAAGTGCCTGAGCGTCGCAGATTGCACAGTGCACAGCAGAGCTGCACGCGTAGGCGGTGTGCTGCGCGGGCTAGGGCGGGCGCTCAGCTCACGTTTCTTGCCGCCCTTGGGTGCGGCCCTCTGGGGAGCTTGCTTGCTGCAGGGCGCAGAGCATGGCATGGAATTGCCATGGGGCACGTAGGCATCCTCACACACCGGCAGTGTAGCAAACAGCAGCAGTGCTCACCTTGCAGCAGCCAGGACGTGCAAGCACCCATCTGACTCGAGCTGATCAGTAATCAACAAGTCAGAGCCACCGGCAGCATCCCACAAACAGTGCATGCCGAACTTTGAACCCGATTAAGCAGCCAAACCGCCTGACTGCAACTGCAAGCTGGTGGTGCCAGCCACAAGCTGCTGCCAGTTGCTGGGTAGTGGGTACCCACCTGAGGCCCGTGCCTGAGATGAGTTTCTGGAGGGCAGGCACGAACGCGGACGTACGGCTGCCTACAGTGATGAACTCGATGGCGCGCCCGCCCACTGAGCTCGCCTTCTTGCCCGTCCACCTGGGCAAGGCAAGCAGGGTATGGACAGCTGTCACGCAGACGGGGTTCACCGGCAGCACAGCAGTGGATGTGGGTGGGCAAACAATGGCACGTGGCCTGGCAGACATGAAGCATGACCCAGGTTCTAACATCCACAGCAACACGGCGTTCCACGATCAAGTCTTTCAGGTGCTCGCCCCCCTGACTCTGTTTGCCAGGTTTGATTACCAACAGACGATTATCACCTGTAGTGGAAGAGCCAGTCACGAGGGAACTTGTCGCTGTCTGCATTGGCTGCTACTGCGGTCTGTGTTGGTTGGGGCAGGCAGCACAGTACGGTCGATTTGTCAAATGCCTGCCACGTGTCGCAATCTGAGACCATGCCGTTGGCAGTCATGCTTGCCACACCATACATAATACCACATGCAGTACATCTCAGGACCCCCCCCCCCCACACACACACACACACGCACGCACACAGAACAGCCTGAGTGACCGTTCATGATACACCAGATGATACACCGTAAGTTTGAAAATCAGTCCCAGTCCTCAGTCCCATGGCAGTTGTCCAGGCATGCCAACTGCCCCACGCACAGCGCCACATGCAGTAGACCGCACATACCACAGAGCGTTCGAAGTACAGCTCATACTGATTCAATTCGTGCCAACAGAACAGCACGTGTGCCCCGTCCTTCCTGTTTGGCCACCCAACCCACATACCTTTGTCACACTGGCCAGTGCCACGTGCAGCGCCTCCACCTGAGCATCCGGCATGTCCGCGACCGGCTGCTCCGGGTGGACGCGTGCCTGGTACAGCACCTCATCTGCCACCCAGTTGCCCACACCAGCACTGAAGGCCTGCGGTGTGAGGGTATGCACGTCAACCACCGGACTCCTGATAACTGCGATATGTGACCCCGCACATGCTTGCGGCTTGCAGCTGGCAGAACACGGCCTCCAGATATGTACAGACATATGAGGGCAGACAACCGTTGCAGCCCTTGATATAGCACGCGGTATGCGTGCATGGCGGTCACACCAGGCATGCAGCACTGGGGAGGCGTGATTATCAGCGGCTGTTTAACGTGCCAGCGACCTCGAGGCCCCCCCTTTACCTGGTCCAGCATAAGCGCCTTGATGCGCAGCACAGAGCCCGGTTTCTGATAGCGTGCCAGCAATGCCTTGAACTCGGGCAGGCTGGGCCTGATCAGGCAGTCGATGGAAAGGTAAGGTCGGGCTCAGGATGGGGAGAGGTGGAGGGCATTCATATGAAGCACACGAACAGGGGGTGCAGACAATACCACTATGCCACCCCACCAGCACACCGCTCCAGCAGCCATTGAACAAGAAACACAGTGTCGTGGCGGCATGAAGGATGCATGCATCACCGCTCACAAACTACACACCAGTGAGTCGCAGGTCAGCATCCTCACCCACAGATCTCACAGGATCCAACTCACAGGTCCGTGATGATGTCAAAGCCAAGCTTGGAGATGGGCTCCTGATTGAGAGGGTCCTCCAACAGCTGGCACTTGCCGAACCGCCTGCGCAGCGCAGCGCCAGCACACAGCGCGTGCTCCTTTTCCACAGTTTCCAAGGTTTCCCGGATCAATCCAGAGGCACGCAGAGCAGTCAGGTTCAAGAACATGCTCCAGTTGCGCAGCGCTGGATGCACACGTCAGTGAATATGAGCACGCCTGTAGCCTATAGCATGTGCAGCACTGGCTGGTGCACACTCCAGATGATTCGGCATGTGCAGTCACCGCACCGTGCGTCTGTGAATGCGAGCCGTCCGTCTCCCTCAAACACCAGCTCCAGCTTGGTAAACTTGGGCGGCCACGCACTCAAGTCCACGCTGATGCTGCGCACACACCAGGATGGAATGACAGCACGAAAGGGTGGAGCAAGGTCTGTTTTGGTTTGGAGGCAGCATGCGGGCGTGGCAGCATGCGCTGGCGTGCGTGGGGCCTGTGGCATGCGTGTGGAAGCAACCCAAAGAGGTCAGAGGGCAGAGGGCCTCCGCTTTCAGGGCAGATGCCATGTTATGCTTACCTTTATGCGCCATTTGCCGAGCCCAAAGAGGTCGGCACAATGGCGCATAAAGGTAAGCATAGCATGGCATCTGCCCTGAAAGCGGAGGCTAAGCGATCCACTGGGGGTGCTCGGAGCTCACCGCTTGTACTTGGCCACACCCACATTCTCCACTGCAATGGACCCCGTCATGCCTGTGGGTGAGCAGTACAGGGCGCGTACAGGGCAGTACAGGGCAGCACAGGTTTGGATGTGCTCCAAACTGTGTGTCCACACATCACATGAAGTGCACTTCAAACCTTGACCAGCAGCACCCCAGTAGTGCAGCTGAATGCTGCAGTACATGGGCATTGGTTGCCTGCAAGTGCAGCAGTGCTGGCAGATGTGCAGTGGCGCACGTCAAGGCAAGCGGGGCGGCTGTAGCGGCACGTACCAAAGTGCAGCATGAGGTGTGGCCCTTCCCCATCCAGCTCGAACCATAGGTACTGCACCCAGGGCAGCACATCAGAAAGGACATGAGCTGCAGCGTACAAATGCTTGGTCACAGCAAGCAGGCAGGTGCTGAAACACGACAGGATTGTAGCACACGAGTCCAATTCACACCGTATTCAATTTGGTGCACTGCCTGGTGCAGTGATGCACAGTATATCATATGCTGATATATATATAATATATATATGTATATATATATCATATGCTGAGCATGCACAGGCGCACGCAGCACGCAGCCCGCCAGCTGAGGTATCGGACCTTGCCCTTGCGGCATGCCTTGACGATGCTGCGCCCCTCTAAGGCCGCAGCCACCTCGCCAGGCGCCTTGCCCATGAACACCTCTGTGCAGTTTGTACACATCATGATTCAGTCAACGACACATGTATGGAAAGGTTCACAGTCATGGCCATAAGGCATCGACGTTTCAGGCAGGATGGAGGGCTTGTAATGGCAGCACGCTGGCTCGCATGGTGTGCTTGGCATACTGAGACCATATCGGTGCTGCGCTGCAAGTTTGCACCATGCACTAGCCATGTGGCCATGTGTCAGCATGCTGACAGCCCGTGCAGTCCCAGTGGAGCGGACGGCAGCACCACTCAATGCTGCCATGCAGCAGTTGCAGCTTAGCCTCACTTTCATCATCAGCAACGATCGCCTTGACGATCTTTATGTTTAAAGCATTGGCCTCGACCAGCACACGCGCTGCCTCTACTTCAGGCCCTTCCGGCATGCTTACAAATGTTATGACCAAGTTGATCGCACCCCTCATGCCTTGTCATTTGAAACATGTACTGCGCATCGCAGTACAGGTCGGGCGTCAATCAGGAGCGTCATCTGATCTAGACCCTGCGTCTCCTTGCATGCGTGCTTGCTGATTAAGCCGTGCTGCTGGCATCGACTGACACATTCATGCCTCACGTTTGGCCCCAGCAGATCTGCAACAGCTTCCGCTGCGCAACCTGCGGGATACTACTCGCCCTTCTGCTCAGTAGCAGTTCGGGCTTGGCACAAACTGTCCCCAGCCCGGCTTTGACAGGTGGCCAGCCAAGCAGCCCCGCTCCTCCTGCACCCAGTCCAGCACTCACACCTGGGTGGCAGGAGGAGCCCATCCCTCTGCTCATATGTGCTGCACCTGGCACGCAGCAGGCAGGCCAGGTGTGGGTGTTGGCTGTGGAGCGAGAGGCAGCCACCACGTGTAGCTTCCAGGTCGTGTTCTCCTTCCCCGTGCAAATCGCACAGGTGGTGCTGGATGTGAGTGCTGGTGCATGGGAGGTGGAGGTCCTTACAGGTGAGTTTAGGCATGGGCAGGAGAAGCCCAGCACCTGTGGCCCGCTGTGGGTGTATACTCACTCGGCAGCTCAGGCATCTGAGCTCCCCGTGCTGCATGGCTGTCGTGCCACCTGCTGCTCAAGTTGCTGGTTATCACAATACCGGTCCCCAACGACGCAGTGCCCCTGCCATGCCCCCTCTCCCATCCCTGAGCCATGGGGAAGACCCTCCCCCCATGCACCCCGCCCAGTGCCCACCCCGCACCTGCTACGGCACCATCCCACGTACCCGCCCGCATGCAGGCAGCACCGTGGGCCGGCTCGAATCGCAGCAGAAGCTCAGCTCGTCAGACGCTCCAGTTCGCAGCAGTGCTAATCCAGGTGGCAGCTACGGTGGTGGTGCGGCCCCTGCAGCCCCCGGCGTTGCCCCCCCACCTGCTACAGGCCCACCTGCACCTTGGGCCAACCTCACCATCACTGCATCAGGGCCCTGCATCCGCCACTTGCTCATACGCCTCACCTCCACAGTCGCCCCCACCAACCTCGCGCAATGGCCGCTCAAGCCGCGCCTGCTGCGGCTGCATGCCAGCTCACTGCCCGGGGGGGCGTGCAACCGGGCACAGGGCTCGGGGGCGATCTCTGCAGCCATCCGGGTGCGAAAGCTGATGGGTCTGACTGAGAGTTTTGATGATTTATAGACATCAAAAGGGGGCCACGGGTGCGGCCGGCCTTGGCCCTCTCACCTGTCTGATGGAGCCTGTTTGCTTCCGTTTGGGCCCATAGACGACACCCTCTATTGTCTATGGAAAGAGCTTGCATGTGCACCAGTCTTGCCAATGCATCGAATTCGCATGCCTGCGTGGCTCACAGTTTGGGCTGTCCAGCGTAACATCCTCATGCTCACCATACTGTCCTGTACCCTCCAGGCTGATGACACATCTGCGCTGACTGACCCCACCTTCTTCCCATCGGAGGTCTACATGCCGCCGCTGCCGCCGGCAGCAACTGCGCTCGCAGATCAGGTGTCCCTGCCCCCGGCCATGCCCACTGCCATCTCAGGGGATGCTCGTATGGACCCGGTGAGTGACCAGCTCAGCTTATGATTGAGGCGATGTTATGGCCAGATAGGTGTGCAGGCCCAGCCACCCAGCTGGCGACGCTTAGCATCACCGGTTCTAGGGCATACCCTCATCCAGCATTCATGCCCATGCATGCATGCAAATCACAGTGAACGCTGGGAGCCTGAACGCACTTAGAAAATGTATCTTGGGACCTCGTACGCTCTGATACCAAGCAAAGGTATCGCCATGCACCCATGCTACACACCAACACAGTGGTAAACAGTCTATGCATTGTACTGATGTCGGGCCCGTGCCCTGGCTGCGTGCATTGCAGTCCAAGACCCCCAAGAGCAAGGCACTACACATCCTGCTGCCCACACTGCTCACCCTTTTCGGGGTGGCCGCACTCGCATGCGTCGGCCGCGCGACGTACAACTGCGGCCTTCAGAGACGGTTGCAACAGGAGCACGCAGCAGCACAGCATGCGGGTGGATCTGCCCGTCGTGCTAGTGGCCCTGGCGGTGGTCTGGAGGAGGGGGGACCCAGGGGGCGGGGCGGCTCGCCATATCCCAACAAGGGAGGGGGCCGTGGCGTAGCGCAGCGCATGCCAAGCACCATCCCTGAAGAAGGCGATGGGTGAGTATCATGGTCACAGATCGCAGGAGAAAGGCAGGGAAAGGCGGAGCCATGGGACGGGTGTGAGCTGCCGCTGTCCATGTGCTGTTTTGGAAGGGTCCACTGCCCCCACAACTTTATGTACTGGCCTCATGTCTGGGCAGAGCTACCTCTTGAGCCTCGTTGCATCCATAGATGCAGCATGCTGAGCATGCACGCCATGCTTGCATGCAAGGGGGCGGGTACTCCCTGCTGAGCCATCCCTACTGTACTGCATGGTGTACAACTGTACCTGTGCCCTGCAGCGACTGTGAGGCGCCCGCCCTCGGCGTGCTGTGGGCACAGCCTTGGCTTGGGCAGCCACCCCCCCTGCCTGCCCTGTACCAAATGGCCCCACCCAGTGGATCCCAGCAGGCGCCGGCGGGGGCAGCGAATCCCACTGGTGCACCTCCTGCCGCTGGTGCTGTGCCCCAAGCCGAGGTCTCCCAATGCAGTGGCAGTAGCAGCAGTAGCAGCAGCAGTGGGGGTGGCACAGTAGGCACGGCTGACGAGGCGGCTGTCGTGTCGTCAGCCCCCGGCCCACCTGGCCTGCACGGCCACCTGTCACTGTACCCGGGCACCGTGCAAGGCCGTACACGCCGCAAGTGCCGCACCATTGCATCCACCCACACGTGGCTACCATTGAGGCCGGGCAGCGGGCCCCTTGCTCACGCACACTACGCCACCCCCACCTCCACCTCCTCCTCATCGCCCTCGTCCTCCCTCACTGCTTTCTTTGCAGCAGCCGCATCAACCCCTGTGCGTGCAGCAGCTGTACATCATCTGCCTCCCTCTGGCTCCCACCACGCAGCAGGGGGGGCCGAGGCCCCACACAACATGCTTGGTGCGAGCAGCCCTGGATGTGGGCATGGGATCGGCAGCCGGGGCAGCAGCGGGGACGGCAGCAGCGGCAGTGTCACCAGGCCAACAGCCAGCGTGATGAGTGACGGTGGAGACAGTGAGGTAGGCATGGTGGTATTGGATGGCTCTTCAGAGCTGGCAGCTCATGGGGTGGGGTACATTCCTGAGCTCCAAATCTTGAGGCCCATGAGCGTGCGCATCAGCGGCCCGATGCCCATTGGCGTGTACGAGGGCGTGTGGTGTGGCCGGGCAGTGGCAGTGGTGCAGATGCCACTGCGAGAGCCACGCATGGAGAGCACGGGCCATGCGGTGGTCATGGCGCGCATGGCCGCCATGCAAACACTGGCCACATGCCAGGCGCTGGCCACCCACCCCAATCTGGTCCCTGTGCTCAGTTGTCGGGTGCGTCAGCTGTCAGCGAATGGGGAGGCAGTGTCGGGGTGGGCTGAGCCATGGGCATGCCCATCACTTGGGCGTGCCATGCGGACGGACGCATGGCAGTGGGAGCTGCAGGTCGGCCTCGGCTGGTGCTCAGGGGGCAACTTGCACAAGGCACTGATGGCTAGCTGGGCGGCAGCTCAGCGGGAGGATGTCTCAAAGGGCCAGGGCCACGACGCAGCGGAGTCAGGGCAGGGGCAGACAGCAGGCTGCAGTGATTTCAAGTGGACTGGCAGCATGCTCATGGTGTTGTTGACCGCGCTGGACGTAGCGGCTGGACTGCAGGCGCTGCATGCGCACGGCGTGGTGCACACCGAGTGAGTGGGTCACGTCATGGGGAAGTTGGTTTGTCGGTTTTTGGTTTCGGTTGCTGGTTGTGCGGCCACCATGGCGGGTCCGGGCGCAGATACAGACACCGGGTAGTGTTCAGCAGCATGCTTGGCGCGTGCAGAGAAAGGAAAGGGTTGCGGCATGAGCCTGAGAGCCCTGGGGCTTGACCCCATCAGCTGTTTGGGGCTTGGGGCCCAAGCCAAGAAAGTACCTCCATGCGGCACCCGCAGGCTAAGCCTGGCACGCGTCATGCTACATCCATGCACGCTTGATGTGCGTGGCTGGAGCGCCCGTCTGATGTGCAGGGGGCTGGCAGTACAGCTGCCGGACGGCTTGGATGTACTGCCTGGCGTGCACCATGTGAGTTGTTGGCCGGAACTGTTTCTTGGCGCCCCTGCTGTCAGTGGCATGGATGCACGCTGTGTTTTCATCCGCGTGGCTTGCGCACGCCTCTTGATGCTGTACCTGCAACAACGGCTGCACCCGCACCCGTTGGCCCTTCTGGCTTGACACGGCCAGGTCGTGGGCCGTGTGGCCCTTAAATGACCATCAACCACCACCTCTAGGCTCCGGCATGCAACACATCTGTGACACGCCGTGTTATTATTATTATTATTAACCACCACCTCACCTGTGCATCGTGCCTGCATGAATGATAACAACACCGGCGTCCCTGCATGGCCACTCCGTTTTCTTTCTTTGCCTGTGAGCTTGATCCGAGCCCCACCTCCTGTGGGTAGCATCTCCCTTGTAACTCTCTCACTCTCACTCTCTCTCTCACTCTCTCTCTCTCTCTCTCTCTCTCCATCTGTGGCCCAGGGGGAACCCACGCACCAGGCCTCTGAGCTGCAATCCCATGGCCGCGTGTCCCCCGCGTCTGATATGTACGCGCTGGGCTGCCTGCTGTACGAGCTGCTGGTGGGCGTACCGCTGTCACAGCAGCAGCAGCCGCCACAGCCAGCCCCCATGCCACAGTCGTCAGTGCCACAGCAGCGGTCGATGCCTCAGCAGCTCGTGAATGTGGGCCAGCTACAGGACAGTGACACATTGGCAGAAGAGCCCCAGCACACAGTCACCTCCCTCCACTCAGCTGCTTCTGCCCCCCTGCCGCTCCCCTCCCTTGCGTCAGAGTCTGGGGCCAATACTGGCAGCAGCTGCGACATGAATGCAGTCGTGGATGTACCCAGTCCACTTCAGCACCCACTCGCTGAAGGCGCAGCAGACACCTGCCCCGCATCACTCCCAACAGCAGCCACCACCAGCAGCAGCAGCTCCCCAGCTGCTCCACCACCTGCGACCCCAAGGCCTGGCCTTCCCACATCGCCCCCGCCCCCGCCAGTGCGCAGACCCGGAGGGAAGCGGGTGCGTGCCCCCCCTCAGAAGCCATGGCTCCCATCCTTCCCGCCGGGCACGCCACCTCCCCTCGTGGCTCTCATCAGCGCGTGCATAGGAGGCAACCCTTACACACGGCCTAGCGCAGCAGATGTTGTGGCGGGCCTCAGGGCCATGCTAGAGCAGCACCAGGCGGCAGCAGGCTCGCACAGTAACCTGGGCCTGTCAATGGTGTTGCCTGTTAAAGACACGTCAGTACCGAGGGCAGCAGGCTCTCACAGCAGCCTTGGCCAGCCTAATCAGGATCCAGGCACCACCCCCTGAACCCCACCCACTGGGAGCTGGGCCCAGGAGCGGAGGTGGTGTTGCCTGTTCAAGACACTTGTGTACCACGAGTACCAGCAGATACAATGAGGGGAGTCCAGTCTAGAGCAGGTTGTGGGCCTCAAAAAATCCAGTCTAGGCAATATCAGGCCAGTTCGCAGGTTCCACTCCATTGCCATGGCATTGCCCACATGCCGAAGGCACGAAGGTGAACACATTGGATATTTCTCGCACACGTTTTTCAACTTTTTTGCTCTGGTGCTGACGGCTCTTGCTTGAGCTGTGGCTCCAGCGCGCACTGCATGCTGGGGCCAGCTGTGCTAGCCCTGCCCCACTGAACACCATCTAATTGTTTTTTGGTGCACGCATGCATGCGTTGAACGATCCCCTCAGGCAGCCACAGGTTTTGCTGTTTTTTCTTTTTGGCCACATCTGCGCTGGAACAGGGCGCATGTGTATGCACGGTCTGCTTGGTTCACAACAAAAACACATACATATGTTCTGTTTGTTGCCTTGTTACAGCCCGTTGCGTGCCCGCCAGTTGAACCACCGTTTCAGTGCTCGGTGCAGTGTAAGCTGTGAAACACACGGCCTCAACCCAACCTGCGTCAAAGGCACCATTGCGCGCGATGCCCAGCGCCACCGCCAACATGCTGCCCCAGCAAGGTCACCCGCAGCTCTGTTGTGCTTCTGCTCAGCACCCCCGGCTGATCCCTTCCCGCACCCCCGCTGTGCTTGGTTCGAAGTTCCCTGGTAGCAGATACCACGGCTCTATAACTCCAAGCCACAAACGCAGCCGCCGAGCATCCCCGTCCACCACCGCCTACGCATCGATCGACGGCTGCGGCGGCCACGCCAGCCCGGCGCGCCGCAGGTCCGAACTCATCGCGTGGGGTACACTGTGGCTGGCCAGAGCCTCAACTGTCGCGTCTGCCGCAGCCGCCGTCTCCAGCACCACCAGCTCGTTGTATTCGAAATCGAAACGCATGAAGCGCTCGCCGCAGCGGGCCACGAGCTCGGCGAGCTGCCGCAGGTTGCGCACGCGCTCGCCGTTGAAGGATAGCACCTGGCGGTTGCGCGCGTTGCGGGTGTGGGCGAGGGGTGGGATTGTTGGATGGGAGGGTGGGAGGGGGTGAGGGGGAGAGAGGAGAAGAGGGTGAGAGGGTAAGGGACCACACAGTCGCCCTGCGGTTCACGTCCCATGTGCGCTGCACGATGCAGTGCTCCACATCCCAGCCCAGCCCATATATATATATACAATATATATATATTCAGCACGGTGTGTTGCTGGTGATGGGCAGCATCAGGAGGGCCGCGCTACACTGTGCGATACAATCCGCTGCTCCACAATATTTATATATATACACACACACACATATATACGGTAATATTATATGTATGTATATACCTATACCTACGCGGCACGCTGCACCCACTCATGCTGCACCAGCCCGCATGCTGCACTGACGCGCACTGCCCTGTACGCTGCGGGCCGGCCGCGCCCCTCTGCTCACCTGCACGTTGTAGATGTCCTCGTAGCCGAGTGTGGCGTCAGTGGCCAGCACCTGACTGAGCACCACCACCTCCTCGTCCGCGCTCCTGGGTTTCAGTGGGAAATCAAGGGTTTGAGGTCGTGGTTTGAGGTGCAGCGAGAGTTTCCAAGCCAGGCAGCATGACCATGCAGGGGTGCAGGTCAGTGGTGCAAGGCAGGCGGAAAGGGAGGGGGCTATCGAAGCGGATTGCGGAATGCCCGATGCAACCCCACGCACACATGTCTCTGCCAGCATATGAAGCCGAGCGCAGCTGTTGGCCCTTGTCATTCAGCCAAGTAACCATCCGGCCAGGTCAGTAATGGCCAAAACACCAGCTCCCATTGCGCGCAATGAACCACTCACTTGGGCATGCCATGGTACAGGCGGTCCAGCAGCTTGACTGGCGAGTCGGTCGTGTAGTCACCGCCGTACTCCGACTGCAGGTACGGCTCGCACACGACCTGCGGCGGTACGGCAGTACAGCGGTACAGCAGCGAGACGGTGCGGCAGTACACAACAGAACGACAGTACGACGGAAACGAGTCCCCCCCACCACCCACACTGTTGCCATCCACACCCCAAAGGGTTTACACCCTGGCACCATGCCAGTATGTCAGCATGCCAGGGTAGTGAGCCCAGCCGGCCCTTACGTCCCTCTCCCCCACCGGGCCTCCC
>BDCZ01000262.1:63107-88544 GCA_001662365.1 Chlamydomonas applanata | reverse complement strand
CTGGGAGGGGGTGGGGGTGGGGGGTGGGAGGCGGAGTGGAGTTGGGTGGGGTGTGTGAGGGGGTGGGGGGGCTGAGGGCTCAGGATTCCACCACCAGGCAGTGCGCACGCAGTATGACGCGCACGACAGGGTACATCAGTACAGAGGTACATGCAATACAGCAGTACATATGTACATGCAGTACAGCTGTACATATGTACATGCAGTACAGCTGTACAGGCGGTACGCACCTCGGCCCCCAGCTGCACGTACACCCGGTCCCTGCCAAAGAAGCCGGGCGGCCCTGAGCTCCCCGCAGGCAGCCGCATGCGGTAGATGGGCTGGAAGGAGGCGGCGGACCAGAGCGTGAAGCCGCCGTCCACGCTAGCGGTCAGCAGCACGCTGGGGTGGGCCTGCGGGTGGGGGCAGCAGGGGGACCACAGGGCAGTTGAGGGCGGGGCGGGGCAGGGGTGGGTGCTGGTGACTGGGTGTGTGGGAGCGGTGTTTATGGCTGGGGCGAGGGGGGGGGGTGGACGCTGATGTCGGCGGAGGGTGCTGGGAGCAGCGCCCAGTCAGCGCAGCACACCGTCATCTAGTCAGCGGCCTGCCTCCCACAATTGGCACATCACACAGCCGCTACCCAAGTTGCACGACACCACAGGCCACGTGTGCATGTGCGCACCTGGTCATCGGGCACAAGGTGGGCCACGAGCTTGCCAAAGGAGCGGAAGCGGTGGGGCACGCCGCCCGCGATGCGCCACACCTGCGCGCGTAATACCGTGCACATCTGTCAGGCACACATCACCAGAGAGGCCCCCCCCCCCTCCTCCTCCCTGCTCCCTACCACCATCAAGCCAGCCGGCACCACTGCCTGCAGAACCGGCCCTGCCTGCACTACCTGCACTACCTGTGCTTCCTGTCCCGCCTGTACTGCCTGCACTACCTGCACTACCTGTGCTTCCTGTCCCGCCTGTACTGCCTGCACTACCTGTGCTGCCTGCCCCGCCTGTACTGCCTGCAGTACCTGCACTACCTGTGCTGCCTGTCCCGCCTGTACTGCCTGCAGTACCTGCACTGCCTGCAGTACCTGCACTGCCTGCACAGTAACCGCGCCCCCCCCCCTACACACACACACACACCGTGCACGCGTCCTCCAGCGTGGCCGTGATGAGCGTGTCCGACCCGGGCATGTACACGAGCGACGTGATGGGGCCCGTGTGCAGGTGCGTGAACGACAAGCGCGGCACCCCGTCGCCCGCGCCAAACCCGTACACCGAGCCCTGCGCGGTGGTTGGTGGTTGGGGGCGGTTGGTGGCCGGGGTTGGAGGTTTGCGCCCACCTGCTGCTCTCTCTGCTCGCCAGCCCTAGCTCCATGCACAACCCCCTCCCTGCAGACGCAGTCTGCCGGCATTGGTACACCCACCTCTGCTGCCACCGCCGCTATTACACGCTGCGCACAACAAACAAGCACAGAGCACGTGCAAGCCGGCCCGGCTGCACAGCCCCCCCCCCCCCACACACACACACCACCATCACACACACCCACCTGGAAGATCGCGAACAGCGTCTGGCTGGCGGCGTGCAGCACGATGCGCTCGCACCACGCAACACGGCCCGCGCTGTCGGCCTTGCCGCCGCCCACCGCGCGCGCCCCGGGCACGTTGAAGTGCACCAGCTGCCGCGCGTGCTGGTACTTGCCGAACCCCCACGGCAGCACCTGACCGTCCTTGCCTCGTGAGATGGAGTAGGGGTCTGCCTCCTGCACAAGCCGAGAGGGACACACCATGCAGTGTAGTGGGGGGACCACGAGCCTGCCGCAGACCCACGAGCCCTGACCAGATCCACGAGCAGAACCACGAGCCCGGCTCAGAGCCCCATGCCTCCACCCAGCACCTAGCCGCCCTCTTGGCATCCAACAGCTGTGGCGGGAAACCCCCACGCTCCACCCTACCAGCCCCCATCCCCCACCCTGCTTCAGACAGGCTGGTAAGTGCATGCCCGGGCCCAGCCCGCCTGTGGCCCATCTGGCAGGCGCCGTCCTGCACCGCACCTTGTCAGTGCGGTACGCGTCCTGGTCATTCTCACACGACCATGATTTCACGCCGTACGAGCCCGCGGTGATGATCTCATTCCGTACCGTGTTGTACACCATGTCCCGCACCTGCCGCGCATGCACGCAGTACGCACAGCCGGGCAGTACAGTTAGCACATGGTGCAGTCTTGGATGCAAGACGCGCGCGCGGAAAGAGGGGGGGAGGGGCGTTGCGCCCCCTCTGACATCCCATCTGGTGCTGGAGGACTGCAACCACTGACACTGACACTGCATTGCATTGCCGCTCCCATTGCTTGCTGCGGCACGGCACTGCTGCGGTGTGTTACATCCCTGAAGAGCCTGCAGTCATGCCTCAGCACCTGCTGCTGCCCCTGCTGTGCATGATGCCTAGCCACGCCCCCGGGCCATGCCACGCACCGCGCCGTTGGACCACGGCATCGCTGCGCGAAGCTTCAGCTTCTCTGTGTAGATGCGCAGGTTCCCGTCCAAGCATGCCGCAAACAGGATGTTGAGCGGCTCCTGGGCCACCGCCCTGTGAGAGTGGGGGTGACACATGCAGCACGCGCGCGTGGTGCAGGAGGTATGTTCAGCGCACGGAGTGGGGGCTGCTGCTGAGAGCGAGCACGGTGGTGAGCACTGAGCAGGCGGAGGAGGAAGGCATGAAGGGCTGCCGGGGCACGCCCAGCCGCAGGCACATGCTCAGGGCTGTGCAGCATGCATGCCAAGGCACATGCGCATGTTGGCCGGTTGCATGCACAGTGCATGCACATGCCATGCAACTCACATGGCAGTAATGAAGGTTGACTGAAACCCCGGGAACGCCACATCGTACAGCACACGGCAGCTGCCATGCTGCGCTGTCCATGCTTTCAGACTCCTCTCGTCATTTGACAAAAAGAACTGAAAGCGCTCATTGAAGCAGACTTGCCGAACTGGCGATATGTGTCCCTTGAATTGCACATCCAAATTGAAGCCCGGCCTGAGCTCGGGCACTGCATGCATGTTGGCCCGCGTCAATTGAAGACTACTCCATCGTACTTAGATTTCCCGTTCTTGCTTCTTTAAATTAACCACGATGCAAATCTTGGTACCTCCATGGACCCTTGACCTTAGACCTCACTGTTTGCTTCCAGTTGCATGCTCGAACTCATTCTAGCGCGCGCTCTGTACTGTTCTGCATACTAGTGGGTATTTCAAGGTTTAGGTATGGAGGGAGCAATGAGAGGGATCAGCGGTTGGGACTCTTGCGTACGGGGAGGCACACCTTGTGTGCCCCTGTGCAGATCCTGAGCTTGATGGCCAGCTGCATGTTACAGACTGTGCTGTCATGGCCATAGCTGGGGCATCCTCATGGCAATGGCCCAGCCGCCAGGTTGCACGCCCTAGGTGCTCCTGCATCAGGCTGGATCAGCAGGAGTGGGTGAGTTTGAAAAGCAGCTGCTTGGGCATCTCCTTGGCGATTCGTATCTGGAGCTGCGTATGCAACTGGGCCGCTCCACCTGCCGCACGCACTCGGCGCAGGTGCGCACTGTACTGTGGATGTCGGTATGCATGGCTCCTGCTGCAGCATGCCACTGTAGCAGGGCACCATCCTCGTGCACGTGCTACCGCAGGCCATTGTCGCCCGTGTCGGTCAACCAACAACCAACACCTGGGATCGGATATCTTCGCCGTGCCTTTTTCGCCGGTATTACAAGGTATCAATCATGGGCCTGTTTAACTTCCTGTTTGCGCGCGCGGCGCGGGTCGTGTTCAATCAGGTGGACCGCGACAAGAATGGCCGCTTAGACTCTCTGGGTGGGTTGTTTTGATCAGCTAGAGGTCCATGACAGCTTCAACCAAGCAGCGCACAAGGACTCAACCATCAAACCTGCGTGTTCGTGCCCGCTTGCAGAGATCGAGATCGCCATTCTCCATCTATACAACATCTTCAACAAACGGGTGCGCTCACATGAGACCAACTGCTTCACTTCAGGGCAGGCGCATCGATGAGCTTTTCTTGGTAGTGTACTGAATAGAACTCGCGGCCAGAGTCGTGGGATCAGCTGAGTTCATGAGCTTACCAAACTCTGTGCTCGCACCTTGCTCGCACCTGCACATTGTGGAAATGAAGATGCCTGGCTGGCAGGACCCTCCAAGCCGCGCGGATATCCAGGTGCGAAGGCTGATGTCAAGGAAACGGGTGCACTGGGGATTGGTCATGCATGCGCATGGGTTGTGCAGCACGCCGAGCACGCTGACACACCGAAAAGGCCTTCTGCAGCTCAAAAAAACGCATGCCATGCGCTGCGCTACGTGCAGGCGGCTTTCAAGGCATATGACACGGGTGCGTCAGGAAGCCAGGCGCCAGACTGTTGCGTGGTGGGACTGCAACACTTGCCTCACAGCTCAGAGCGACACACAGGGCCTTCTTGGCACTGTGTGTGGTGCACGCCTAGGCGGGGCAGAGGGGCACAGGGTGGCGACACACTGGGCCATCAAGCAGCCACACAGCTATGTTGTGGTCAGGCATGCCCTCCTCACACGTCACAGTTACTGAAACGTGCAAGCTCACTTGTCACTTTTGACCAGTCGGCCTGCTTTCCCCAGTGGTTACCGCTGCTGCCTTGCATGCCAGATCACATTTTGTTGTGACTTACAACCTTAATACATGACTCTGCAGACAACTCGGGTTACCTCGACCCCAAGGAGTTCGAGCAGTTCGCTCGCAGCATCATGAAGAACGGTCCCGACATGTTCTTCGCGCGCGTTGGCAAGAACGCCATGGTCAACACTGCTGTCCTGCCTGCCGCCGGCATGGTGCGATCCAGCCAGCTGCGGCCTGATCAGGGATGCATACAGCCTGCTAGGCGCTACTGCTGGATACTGAACTGGGGCGCATGCCCGCCATGTCGCCTGTGATATTACATTGGTTGTGGCCCTTTTCATGCACCACTGGTTGCCGTCACTGCTGCACCCCACTCCTGCCCAGCTGCTCAGCGCCTGGTGCCTGCCACTTCATGTGCTGCGCAGGTTGTGCAGCGTGCGGCATCAAACGCGCTGCCTGCAGTGGGTGGTGTACCACTGGCGGTCCTGGCGCCCGTCATCGGCAACATCTTTGGCGCTGTGCGTGGCCTGATCCCCGTCTAAGGCTGCTGCTGTTCGACACGCTTGAGCTGCATATGTGCTTGTCGATGCTGCAGCTGGGGTGTACCGCTGCTCAGCACCACGGGACCGCTGCTCAGCACCACGGGCACAGCAGTTAAAGTCTCAAACCCAGGGGAAAGGCCTGGATAGTGGCTTGGCATATGTACAGATAAGGATGTGCGCAGCAATGTGCATGTGATCCAACGTGCATGTGAGCGGGTTTATGGCTGTGGAGGCAGGGACCCTGAGAACGTGATTTTGCGCGTGTGCTCACTTAGCGTGATAAACTGTTTGGGATGTTGTCCTGTGCAGCCAAAATCACTGTGGACTGTGCTGCCCAGCGCCGTGTTATGGGCTGCCAGCGGGGGAGGATTTGAGGTGTAACTGATGCTGAGCCAATCTCCTCATGCCGCTCAACCGCCATGGCTTAACGATGGCCTGGTGGATGATTGAAGATAGGAGATCCGCACTGCAAGCGGCACAGAACGAAGCAACACGCTTCCACGTCCCAACAGCCAACCGCCTCAGCAGTACAATAACAAACGATGCTCAAATAGGTCGTCAATTACCAACCTAGCACCAATCACGATGTGTCCAGTAATGCATATGCATCAGTACTGTGGGTAGCACACGCACACCTCGCTGCTGCTAGGCATTGGAAGTCTATACTATGCTGTGTCCTCGCAGCTCTCTTCTGTTGCCCTCCCCGAACAGCGCCTGGTGCATTTAGTGCCTGGCATGCTTGTCATGCCTGGCACGGTGAGCATATTTGGGCTTCTTGCCCATGAGCCTTCCAATATCGCGGGTGTCATCCCGAGCCAGCCGTTTGTGCTCTTCGAGGATGAAGCGCCCCAGGCTGAAGAGCCACAGGAGCCGCTCGGACCTCCACCTGAAGGGTCTCCTTTCAAAGTGGTTATCGACCGGCAGGCGTTTAAAGGGCGGAGCAAGGTAGGACATGGCATGGCACATGGACGAGGGTTTGCGTCATGGTTCTGGTTGGCCACAGTTTCAGGGTCGTGCGCATGCGGGTCCAGCACTCCAGCCGCAGGTGGCCCAGGAGGCTGCACACGCTTGCATGGGACGCACCCCTTGCACTGCCCATGCGGGGACCGCCCTGCGTGCCCGCCACTATGACCCCGCATCATGCGCCATGGGCCATGCACCGTTGTGCCATGCACCATACGTCCATACAGTCCATATGCCATGCCCGCATGCACCATGCACCATGCTGCCATGCACAGGAGGAGCTGGACCTCAAGCTACACCGCTCCAGATCCCGGATGTGGTCCGCATCACATGGCCGTGCGCTGGCCCCACCACCCCTGGACAACAACACAGAGGTGAAGAACTCACAGCGTGTATGGCGTTTGGGGGCACACACGTGCACGGGTGGCGCACGTGCACGTGATGCGCACCTGCAGCTGACCGCATCCTGCAGCCTAGCATTCCCAGCTGTGCCGCTCATTTGGGACCAGTCCAGAACATCAGACCGTCAGCAAGTCAGATTACACCTGCATAACATGCGCATGCTCCTGGGGATGGCCATCCAGCCCTGCCGCTGGGCAAAAGCTGCCCTCAGCCCCTGAGGCCCCACTGCTCTGTTCATCCACTCGCAGGCTGTGCTCAAGGAGTGGTTCACGCTGGTGGATGATGATGGGTCAGGTGCACTGGACACTGACGAGCTCATCATGGCACTGAGCGTGAGTGGCGGTGGGACAGCTACACCCGCTGCACTGTGGCGCGGCTTGCACAGAGCACATTATGGGGCCACGCACCACACCATCCCACCATCACTGCCTGTACATGACGATGCATGAACAGCGTCTAAGCATGGCACCGTGCTCTCTCGCACCAGCCCATGGCGCGCGTTGCCCGTGCCAGCTAGCACGCCAGCCAGCACCAGCCGGCCCGCCAGCACCAGCCAGCGTGCAAGACAGCGCAGCCGGACCTCTTGCCACGCCCCTTCCTGCTAAGCGCATCCTGCCGAGTGCCACAGCATCACGCCGCCCTGCGTCCCGCAGGCGGCCAAGATCCCCTTCAGCAACGAGGCCATCGCCGAAATGATCGCGCTCATCGATTGGGACAACGTGCGTCTGGGATACAGCACCTGGTGCTTGGCCTGGGCGCTTGACCGGGGGGACCTGGCCTTGGTCGGCGTGGAGTCGGCCCCTGGCATGGCACCTAATGTAGCATTGCTGTGGGCAGGGCCTGGAAACGAGAGAATGTGGGGGTGTGCGCCCCCTGCTGACCCCACCACTCTTCACGCCGCGCCATTGCGCCGCCCCATGCAAAACCTGGGCATGGCACAACCCCGCGAAGTAGCCCAGTGCCCACCCTTCCAGCTCCCATCACAAATGCCACAAATTGCGCACCTACTCGCATTCAAATGCCACCAGTAACGCCGCGCAACCCCCTCTGTACGATCGCATGCCGCTGGATGTGCAGGACGGGGAGATCAACTGGTCCGAGTTCCACACATTCCTGAGTGAGGAGGTGGCAGCAGGGAAGGACGTGCTGGGCGCAGAGTATGTGCTGCCCTCGGGCCTCACCCTGCCTCTGGGACCCATGATCAGTGCGCTGCGGCGTGCGCGCATGGTGCGGGAGATCTGCGAGCAAGGCGGCGCGGCTCGGTGAGTGAGCCCCGTGATGGCATGCTTGCATGCTTGCATGATGTGACGTGGTGAGTGAGCCACACCTCGTGATGGCATGCAGCTTGTACAGTATGCATGTGGCATGGTGGTGACTAGCGGCAGCTCTGGGCTGTGGGCTGCGGCTGTAGCAGTATGGTGGATGAGTGGGTGGCACAGCATTACTTGCGTGTGTGAAAGAACAAACAGCCCCTGGTGGCGGTCAGTTGTCTGGCTGCTGGTACCTGCTGTGGGAAGTGTGATGACGTGGGGTCTCGGGGCGTAGGGGCTGTAGCTGCCCCCGTGTGCACGCTTGCTTTTGCTCCTGGCTCTCACAGCTGCGTGCTGGTCACGTGCGCTGGCCACCCCGCATGCCCTCTCCTCACACCCCGTCCTTTATATTGAAGCGATGTCTTTGTCATGAGCGGCATCCTGTTAGACCCTTTGTTGATCGTTGCTGCGTGATTTGGAACCTCCCCCGAGCAGGGAGTACTGGATCGAGAAGGGGCCAGAGGTGCTGGAGAACATGCTGGCTGCACAGAGCGCCGACGTGCGGGAGCACATGCGGCAGCAGGTGTGCAGCTGCGCACGCCCACTCAGCATACCCCGCATATTGCTGCCTCCTTAAGCCCCCAGCTGGTTCTGCGGGTGTTCTGCTCCTTTGTCCTGACCCCTCACAATCCCCATCCGCTCCCTGCATGTCTTTCGTGTGTTTGTGCGTGCGGGAGCAAGCTCCTTGGGTTCTGCCCTCGCGCCATGAACGCATCCAGTGCACATTGCCTGTCTGGCTTGCTGGCTGGCCAGCTGGTGCTGCTCCTCCCCCAGTGCTGCTCCTGTGCCGCACGCCTTCAACGCATCCAACTGTGCTCCTCCTGGACCCCAGCCACACGTCGCACACCACCCACCAGCATCACCAACACTGCCACCTTCTGCCGCAGGTGGCGCGGCTGAAAGCGCTGCGGAAGGAGCAGACACGCAAGGTCCGGTCTGCGCGCTCAATGGCCGGGGGCGCAGAGGGTGCACTTGGTGCGTGTGCCGTAGCTTGGACCCGGGGGGGCGGGGGGCCAGTGCGGCTGAGCAGCATGGCCGCGTGCGTACCTCAGTGTGCATACTGTTCTGGGCCGAATGGGGGCTCCGGTGGGCCTGCCAACCGACCTGATGTGCTGCGTTGCTTCCTGGTATGGGCTTTGTTCAGCTCGGACTGGTGGGGCTGCCACTTGGCGGCACACGCAGCACCACATGCGTGCCGGCCGTTCTCCCTGCTACATTAAGAATACATGCAAGTCATGCATGTGTGCCACCCTGCATGCCACTGCTTACAGCATGTGCCATTACACGGGGCCATATCCTTGCACATCGCTGCTGTTGATGGCATGCTGCATGCAGACGGCAAGGGCGCCGTATCGATGGCCGTGCGAGACAGCGCCATGGAGTCGCCCAGCAGCACAGCAGCTGCAGCCGCCGCAGCCATCGCTGCTGCAGGCGCGCTGCCTGCCGCCAGCCCGCGGTGGGTGCGTGCATCGCAAGGAGGCAATCTGAGCCCGTACAGCCCGAGTGGGCGGATGAGCAGCATGGGGCGGGGCGCCTTTGCCACCGGGGAGGTCCCCACCCCAGAGGCTGCTGCCCTACAGAGCTCATTCAGCAGGGGGCTGGACAGGGCGCATAAGGGGGTGAGCTTTGCACGGCGCGAGGATGGGCAGCCGCTGCTGGCCGCTGCTGCTGCGGCGGCTGCCACTGCCACCAGCGACGCGGCCGGGAGCATGGCAGCAGGAGGTGAGCTGGTTCCGGAGCCGATGGGGGTCAGCGGCATCTCAGGAACGGATTCCCTGCGGCAGCGGGTGGCCGCGTCCAGGCCTCCCGCCCTGGCGCTGCTCGCTGAGGGGGAGGAGGAGGGTCATGCGTGGGACGCTGCCCCCGGCACGTATGCGGACTGGTTCTTTGCGGCGTCTGGGGATGGGGAACAGGAGGAGGGGCAGCTTGAGGAAGCAGACCCCTGGGCACGGCCTGCGTGGGGGCGGCCAAGTGGCTCAGGCACAGTTGATGTGCCAGGGCCAGAGGATGTTTGTGTGTCAGACCGGGAAGTCGCCAGGGTGGACCGGATGTTGAGGGTGCCGTGGGACCGGGCTGGCGCAGCGCCCGTGAGGCTACGGCCGGTGACGGGTGCGCCTGGTGTGCGGCTCAATTCTGCACGCTCCAGCCGCCATCAGGCAGACCTCGGTGCAGCGATCGCTGCACAGCTGCGCGCCATGACGCCGCGCGGCAGCAGCCCCGGACGACCGGGCAGCAGCAGCGGGCACGGACATAGGCAGGGCAGCGGCCGTGAGGGGCAGGGGGCTGGTTCTGCCCGGGGGCTGCGCACCACCAGCTCGCTGTCTGCTGCACGACGGCCCACGGCCGACAGCCCCGCTCCCTACCCCCCTCCAAGGCTTCAAGGTGCCAGCCGTAACACCTCCCCCCCAGCCTTGCACCCAAGCACGCACACACCGGGTGCGAGCCCCCACGACACGTCCAAGGCAAATGCCGTGCGCGCCAGCACTGCACCCCAGCTAGCAGTGCGGAGCACGGCACGGGCAGACGGCACCGCCGTGGGTGGTGACGCTGCCCCGTCGCTCCGTGCGGTCAGCCCGCCACAGGAGGCAGCAACTGCTCTTCGCCCTGGCACCGCCCCAGTGGTGCCAAAGCTGGACCTCTCCCGCCTCTCCGCCTCAGTGGAGCACCAGCTGGGAGCACAGCACGCACACGCGCTCGCGGCACTGCGTGCTGCATCGAGCCGGCCAGGCAGTGCCTCATCCCCCACAGACACCTTTCGGGCCGAGCTCTCGTCATCTGCTGCGCGCGCACTCCGGCCCGCATCCACCTCCTCTGTGGATGCCCCGGGTGGGGCCTCCCCACTGTACGGCACTTCACCACCTGCGTCTCCCCCAGGCGGCTTCCGCACATCCGCCCTCTCACACCCCACCCACGCCGCCGCTGCCCAGCACCCCACCTCCACAGCCCACCTGCTCGCACATGGGAGCCTCAACTCTCCCCGCTTCCACCTGCCCCCTGGCACCATGCAGTCGGCAGCGCAGCTCACCACCCCACAGGCCCTCGCAACACATGCGCACCCAGCTCCAGCACAGCCACCACTGATGGCCCTGGGCCAGCATGTGGGCATGCCAGCACACCTGCCAGCTGAGGCACCCGCCTCCGCCTGGGCTGTGGACCCTTCACCTACCTCCATCCGTCCCGGCTCTGCCCGTCCTACATCTGCCAGACCCAGCTCCAGCCGGCCAACTTCGGCACGGCCCATTTCCGGCAGGCCCACATCAGGGCGGCCTGGCAGCGCACGTGACGGCGCAGCTGCTGCACGATCCAGTGCGAACGGCACAGCCTCCTTGCCTGTGCATGAGGTGGTGGAGGAGGGGGATGAGGAGGCAGTGGGGGAGGAGGGGGACGTGCAGGGGGGGACAGAGGGTGTACAGGAGGAGGGGGTTGAAGTCGAGGGGTTGGTGGAGGAGGATGGGGAGGAAGAAGGCGGGGACGCTTTCGAGGCGGCCGCTGCCGCTGCAGCACAGCCCATGCCATCACACCTGGCACAGGCCGTCGGGCATTCACCGCCCTCCTCATTCTCGCACCCAGCCACCAGCCAGGGCATCAGTCAGACCAACAGCCAGACTCCCAGTCAAACTACCAGTCAGACAGACAGTCGCGCCAGCAGTCAGCCACAGGCCGCCGCTGCAAGCCGATATGGCCATGCTGCACCGCCAGCTCTGCACATGGGCTCAACGCACATGGCGGAAACTATCGGGGACCCGCCCGCCCCTACCTTCACCCCACGCACGGCGTCCGCGATGAAGCAGCCCCCCGTAGTGCAGCTAGCGCTCAGGACGCAGGCGCCCCTCTACACCTCCCCCTCCCCCACCCAGCCACCTGCCCTGCTGTCTCCAGCAGATGACTGCGGCTGGGTGGCGGATGCATGGGTGACCCGAGTGGGAGTGTCCCCCAGCTGGCGAACCCGCCACATGGCCGGTGGGGTAGAGGGCGCGGCCGCGCGTGCTGCTACCCACCGGGCTGCCTCCCACCCCGCCACCAGCCCCCGCCCGTTCACAGCGGCTGCCGTGCTGCGCACCGCTGCCACCCAGCCTGCGCAAGCGGCCGTTCTTCAAGTGTCCAGCCAGCCTAAGGTGCCACAGGGAGGTGAGGCGCAGCGAGTGGGTGGCCCGATGCACACACAGGCCCCCAGCACCTCGCGCACCACTGCGGAAGCTCTGGGGCCCGTCCAGATGGAGGAGGCTCGTCCTACAGAGGCTCATCACACATGGCTACAGCCGGACAGGGACACCTCCCCCTCGCCGGCAGGTCCCTCAGCAGCAGATGCACCGCTCACCACAGAAGAAATGTACCTGCGAGCGGGGTACGTACGCGTGAGGGCTGCGCCAGTGGCTGCCAGCGCACCAGCCCTCAGCTTCCCCCTCCACGAGCTGCAGCAGCCCTTGGTTCCGGAGCTGTGCCCGTCAAGTCCTCCCACAGCAGGCACAGCAGCTGCTGCAAGCTCCCAGGGCCCTGATGCTGGTTCGTGGCAGGCGGCCAGCTGCAGCAGCACGCGCGGCAGTCCCGGTCGGGGTGGTCCTGCGGGCTGCAGTGCAGGTGTGCGTGCCCCCCAGGGTTTCGTCAGTGTATATGGGAACTGGGGCCCGGGGGCGCGGCGTTCAGGAGGAGCCGCCTCGGGGTTCTTGTCAGCACGAGGCGCTCCAAGTGCGTCAACCTGGGTCCCAACCGCCACCAGTACAGCAGCAGCGTTGTCCCCGCGCACGCCGCGTGGCCAGATGCCGCAGCCGTGGTTCAGTGGATCTGCACACCGCTCGCTTGCGGCAGCGGTCGCTGCTGCAAGGGCACACAAGGCCAGCGCACCAGCCGCAGCAAACCCAGTCGCGGGCGCACCGCAACCGGCCACACGCAGGGGTGCAGGGGCCGGGGCCATGCCGCAGACAGCACGCTCTGTGCACGCTGGTGGTGCTGCAGGTATGGCAGCACCAGGCGGTGCAGCTGCAGGCAGCAACGGCAGCGGCCTTTGCACGCGGCCCGCCACCGCCCCGGCCCTCTCCATGTCGTCGCAGGCACTGCGGTTCCCCCGCTTCACGGCTCAGAAGAGCACTGTGCCACCGCGCCGCACTCCGCGAAGCACGCAGCAGCCGGGCACGGCAGGGGCGGGGGCAGGGGCGGCTTCACCTGCCGTGCACGCGTTTGCAGTGGGTCCGGTGGGCTCCCCGAATGTGGCTGTGGCCGCACCCTCGTACCAGCCCGCTGCGCCGTACACAGCACCAGCTGCGCCCCGTACCGTACGCGCCGCGACCTCTCACTCGTCTCATTTGATGCCGGGGGGGCTGGCACAGTTAGCCGGTCTGCGTGCGGGGATGACCAGTGGGGGTGGTGGTGGCAGCCCTGGTGGGGAGATGGGCGAGGCGGAGGGGGCTGTGGGGGCTGGTGTTGGGGGCACAGCTGTTGTGGCTGAGCCACTGGTGGTTGCTGTGGACCGTGCACACGAGTCGCTTACAAACACGGCAGTGCGAGTGCTGGCTGCGCGGCTCGGAGCGGTAGCGTGAACATGCACAGTTATATCGTTATTCTAAGCGGCTGATGTGCGTGGGTGTTAGCATCTCGTGGTCTTGATCGTCAGCTCAGCCAGCAGTACAGCCCATCAGCAGTGCAGCTTATGCGGCTGTGTGTGAGGCCTCACAGAACTTTGCAGACGGCGGCTTGGCGATGTTTTTTACAAAACACGTCCCAATTGATTCCAGATAGGATTAACAGATAGGATTAACACATCCTGGCAGCCGATTCAGTACTTCGTCAGCCGCATGGGCACGAGCCACGGCCTCGGCCAAGGTCAGGGCCGCGTGTACATACGGCAGTTCTTCCAAATCCGGGGCGCAGGTGACGCCCACGCCTGCACCAGCCAGTTGCCAGGGGGCCCGCAGCCGCAGGGGCGGCAGGGGCGGCAGTAGCAGGGCAGGGCACCAGCCAGCGCCCCCCTCAGGTCAGACGCGGCTGAACAGCAGCGGTACAACATGGCACGCAAGAGCGTGGAGGACTCGCTGGTGACTCGGCTCAAGGCGGCGGCGAGCGCAGCGTACGTACAACGGCAGTTAGCTCCTGGGGCCAGGTGAGGCGGGTCGCGGCTCTGTGCCTGGCGAGGGAGCTTGACGGGGTGGAGGGCTGTGGCCATCACTTTATTGGGAGGCCAGACGAGAGCTGGAAGAGATGCTTGAGGAGTCAGTGCTGGAGGCCCTGGCCGCCATCCCGCCCGTGCATGGGGACAAGGCGCAGGGCGTGTTTGGCACGGAAGAGGACGGCTGCATCATGCATGGGCCGTATGGGGAGGACGTCATGTTCCTGCAGCCGGAGGCGCTGCTGGACCGGGCTGCGCGGCAGTGATGATGAGCGCGCGTGTGGGCGGCAGGGGAGGGCACTCAGCTCAGCGGATGTGGGCGTGGGCGTACATGTGATCTGCATGCCACATGCTGTGCGCGTGGCGCCTGGCAACAAAGGTGTGAAGGTGTGGCGCTTGTCAGGGTTTAGGCCATGCCGATGGTGGTTTAGGGTAGGGTTTCTGCAGTCGAGTTGCATCCTGGCAGCCATTATAGAATGCAACAATGAGCTCTCAACGGAAGATTTCTGCATTCTTTTCAAAGAAAGCCCAGCCTCCTGACAAGAATAAACCTCCTGTCAACAACGCGCAGCTGACAGCAGCAGACGTAATTGAGCTAGACAACGACGATCCTGCTGCACCTATAGTCGAAAACCCCGATGATGAGCAACCACGCAAGAAGCAAAAGACTGAGCATTTACCGCAAAAGCCGCTGCCAGCACGCAGCCTGGAGCGTGCCACGCTTGCTCATCGCAAGATGTTGGTTGCATCAGATCGGGAAGCAGCAGATGAGCCGGCTGAGCCAACGAAAGCCGCCTCCAAGGCTACTAAGTACACGCCGCTTGAACAGCAGGTCGTGGAGGTGCGTGGAGAAGGAGATAATGGGCACAGCATGGCGGAGCACACGCATGCGATAGACAGCTGTGTCGCACCCATGTGCTGTGTGCATGGAGGGCAGTGCTGTGTGCATGGTGCTCTCAGTGACCGCACCTGCACATGCCGGCTACCATGTGCTACACAGCTGAAAAAGAAGCACCCCGGGGTGGTGCTGCTGGTGGAGGTGCGTCGCCTGGGCCTGAGCTTAGTGCTGCCTTCTACTCCCTCTGCTTCCTCAAACGTTAAAGTTTTACTGAACACAGCAAGGACCAGGCACTGCATTGAAGCCTGCACTGCTGCTGTGATGGATGGGCAATGGTGCACAGTAGCGCCCTGCCTCACAGCATGCCACTGACGTCCATCATGCACCATCATGCAGGTCGGATACAAGTTCAAGGTGTTTGGGAATGATGCTCAGATCGCGGCCAACGTCTGCAACATCTACGCTTACGTGCGTCCACCCTGCAGCTTGCGCCACACTTGCACACTTAGCCACTGGCCAGGAGGAGCTCAGCCAGCAACAGCTCAGTCAGCTTTGTGGGGTCCTGGCTATACTTTGAGGGCCAAGCACATCTCATGTATGAGCGTCTTCGCCATACACATGAGCATCTAATGCCCTGCACACCTCCTTCCACTCATGCCATGCCGGTAAAAATCACATCCTGTAGCTCGTCCTTTTGATGCTGTACCGCCGTGCTGCTGTACTGCTGTACCGCAGCCCGACCACGCATTCCTGGTGGCTGGCTTCCCCGTGTACCGCCTGCCCGTGTACGTGCGGCGGCTGGTGGCTGCCGGTCACAAAGTCGGCATCGTGCGGCAGGTGGGACGCGCAGCATGCACGCCTGTGGCATGATGCTGTGCTGTGATGTGATGTGCTGTGCTGTGCTGTGCCGAGAGTGCCTGTCATTGGCACGACCTGTCCTCCAACCATCAACCCCCTTCCTCCTCATGCCCTCCCGCCCCGCGCGCGTCCCCCCCCCCCCCGGTCACCGCCCGCAGGTGGAGAGCGCGGCGCTGAAGAGCTTGTCGTCCAACCGGGGCGGCCCCTTCGAGCGCGCGCTCACCGCGACGTACACCGCGGCCACGCTGGACGCGGCGCAGCGCGCGGACAAGGCGGGCGAGGAGGGGGGCCTGGAGGAGTTTGCGGAGCTGGGGGATAGGCCACGCACCCGGTGAGTCTTGGGCTCAAGCGGCGAGGTCCGGTGTCCACCTGCGTGGGTTGGTGTCCTTTGGTTTGGCGCGTGAATCAGCGACTGGCTGAGGGTCGATCGCAGGGTATGCAATGTGCGATGTGGGGGGTGCGTGTTGAGGGGTGCGCAAGGACAACGTGGTCACGTGCGTTTGTGTTAGGCCGAGAGGCGGCTGTGTGTGGTCAGGGCTGCTGTGCTGCTGTGCTGCTGCCCTACCTACGGCTGCTGCTGACTATGAGGAGATATACCTAATTCCATAAGGTGCCTACTTCCATAAGGTCTGACTTTTGAGCTCATATGCTGCTGAGCATGCTGCTGCCGCTGCTGCTGCGTGAACTTGCTGCGGTGGTGCAGCTACCTCATGGTCATCGCCTCCTCCCAGGAGGATGCGGAATCTTTGAATACACGAGACTTGCCAGCAGCAGCAGCAGAGGGCAGCACCACCCAGGCAGCCCCTGCCGCAGCACGTGGGCAGCCGCGCAGGCGGTCCTCTGCGGAGAGATCCGTCAAGGGCAAGGCGCAGAGAGGCAGGGGCAGGAGGGAGCAGGCAGTGGAGTGGGGCAGCGATGAGGATGTAGTCATGGTGGAGGGGGAGGAGGGCGAGGAGGCGGAGGAGATGGAGGAGGAGGGGGAGGGGCTGCAGGGGAATGAGATGTGCGGCGTGGTACAGGGCCAACTTCAGGGCCTGGACACCGCGAGAAGCGCTGCTGGGGGTGCAGTACAGGGAGGCAGCAGGCCAGAACGTGGGACACAGCCACTGCTGCAGCCGCAGGCCGCTGTGGGTGTCATGGCGGTGGAGGCGAGCACGGGAGACGCCCAGCTGGGCTTGTGCAGGTGGGTGTGGGGCTGCGGCGGCTGCGCACGAGCACACGATGGTAGCTGTGCCTGGGGCATCAGCTGAGTGCTTGGCCTGGCGTGGCCGCTGTGCATCTGCTTGCCGTTGCCGGTGCGGTTATGGTTATGGTTACACAGGCTGAGGCGCAACGCACACTGGAACAGCGAACGCGGCTAAGGAAAACCGGCCTAGCTGGTGCAGACCGCGGGCCAGCTGTTGTTGTATGGTACAGAGCAGTGTGGCACGGTGTGCCGCAGTGCAGTGCGGTATGGTACAGTACCTGTGGCGTGTCAGGGATGCGCACCGGGTGTTCAATCAGCACACGTTTGCGTGGCCCCTTACACCCACACACCCCACACTCATACAGCACACTCATTTGCGCGCTCGCCCTCCACCCCACCACCACGCAGCGTGGAGGGTACGGGAAAACCACGCAGCCGCAGCGCCCCCTTCGGCTTGGCAGGCAACGGCGACGGAGCGACTGGCGCCGGCACCCCCAGCTCCTCTGTGGCACCTGAGGGCAGCGGGCTCCTTGACCTGGAGTCGTGCCTGCTGGCGCTAGGGCCTGCAGAGCTGGTGGTCGTGGAGCCGGTGGCACCCCCCGTCATGCGCATCCTACAGGTGTGTGTGGGGGGGAGTGTAGGCATGCCGGCAGCGGCCACATGGGCCCAGGTTGGCGGGAGTCAAGAGTCGGTAGGCCCAGCAGTCGGGTGCCCTCAACCCGCATGTAGGCGTGCCGGCAGCGGGCGCCTGCATCTGGGCCCAGGTTGCCGGGTGTGGGTCAAGGCCTGATGTAGCTGTAGGGGTGCTGGCCCCCACAGGTCCAGGGGCCTAGCAGCCTGTCCAGGGGCTTAGCAGCCTTTCCAGGGGCTTAGCAGCCTGAACCTGCAGCATGGTCTCGCTGCGTACCACCGCGTGCAGGCGTACAAGGCGTGCACCGCGGGGTGTAGGCTGGAGGTGTTGCGCGGAGTGCCCCTGCATGGGGCGGCCGCACTGCGGTCCCGGCTGCAGGACCTGTACGCAGGTGGTCACTTGTTCGGGTGCCCATTGTTTGTTTGCTTGCGTGCCGTTGGATCTTGTCTCGATAGGGTCTTGTCAGGGCTGCAGCCGGGGCTGGGGTTGAGCAGACGAATTCTAGACGAGGTCCGGGCTCGCTTCCCATAGCTCCCTGCTGCAATGAAGTATGTGCTGCATGAATATCCTGCAAGATCCTGTACCCCTACTACTGGTTGTGTTTCCCATCCAGGTGCACCTGCTGCGCTGGACGCTGTGGGCCAGCTGCCATTGCCTGCTGCGCGTGCGCTGGTGGGTGGGGCAGATTACCTGGCCACGTTTGGGCTCGAAGGGGTGCTGCGGCCCGGTGCAGCAGCAGCAGCAGCAGCGCAGCCTCCGGCGGGCGCAGCTGCTGAAGGGCTGTTTAATGCAGGGGCGTGTGATGTGGGAGTGGGGGGTACAGGGCCGGAGGCTGGTGCGGGCGCTGCAGACACCCGCCCTCCAGTTGCGGGGGGTGGCAGCGCGCAGGCAGCAGGAGGTGTTGGGTTGGAGGAGGGCAACGGAGGCGGGGGCCAACACGCCAGCAGCGCAGCAGAGGGGGGCCGGCTGGGCGCAGCGTTGCGGGCGCTGGGGCTGGCACCGCTGCGGCGCGCGGGGCACATGGTGCTGCATGCTAATGCGCTGCAGCAGCTGGAGGTGCTGGAGGCCAAGGGTGCGTGGGGGGTGGCGGGGTCAGGAGGGGTGGTGGGGTAGAGACGGGCGGAGCTGTGAGTTGGAGGGGCTGCCACGCATTGTGCGGGCTCCTGAGAGATACCATAGGTGGGGAGGCATGCCACTCCTTGAAGGCGATGGTGGCCTACCGGCCCTAGTCCTCGCCTTGGCCCTGCTCACGCCCTTCTTGCTTCACCCCACCCCTCTTTGCAAGCTGATGCGCATGGCTGCTCCACTGCCCCTCCACTCCACCTGCACCAGCAATGCATCTAATCCCCACCTGCTTTCACCCCCGCCTGCTCCCGTGCATGCCCCTGTGCTCTTGCCTTACCTGCCCTAAACCCTGCACCCTGGACCCTGAACCTTTCAAACACCAATCCACCTGCCCCAAGCCCTTGGTACACCCTCCACCTTGAACCCTCACATCCCCAAACAGTGCCGCTGGCCCCTCCCAAACACCGCACTTCAAACAACGCACTTGAAATACCGCACTTGAAACACCGCACTTGAAACACCGCACTTGAAACACCGCACTTGAAACACCGCACTTGAAACACCGCACTTGAAACACCGCACTTGAAACGCCGCACTTGAAACGCCGCACTTGCAACGCCGCACTTGCAACGCCGCACTTGAAACACCGCACTTGAAATGCCGCACTTGAAACACCGCACTTCAAACACTGCACTGCACCCCCCCAGTGGACGGCGGCGAGGCGACCACCACCCGCGGCTCCCTGCTGCACCTCATGGACCGCACGTCCACACCGTTCGGCGGCCGCCTGCTGCGGCGCTGGTTGGTGGCGCCGCTCGCCGACGCGGGCGCCATCAACGCGCGGCTTGATGCGGTGGAGGAGGTGGCGGCGGTGGCGGGCGGCCGCGCGGGTGGGTGGGGCCAATTCATTGGGTGCATCTGGGTGGGTCTGGGTGGTTGGGTCCAAGTGGGTGGTGGGTGCAGCTGGTTGGGTGGGGCTAGTTGGGTGGTGGTTGGGTCTGTGTGGGTGGGGGCGTCTAGGGTCAGGGGAGGTTGTGGTACTGCTCATCTCACGTGCATAGACACGCCACACACCAGGGCCACCCCAGCGCCCATTGCATGCATGCTCCCGTGCGCACATGCTTGCCTCGACGATGCCCGTTAGCTGTGTAACGCGTGCCAAAGCGGGATGGGGGGCGGCCGCGCGTGCAGGGGGTGCTGGCCCGTTGGCCCGGCTGCCCGGTGTGCTGCGCGCGCTGCCAGACCTGGAGCGTGGCATTACGCGCTGCCTGCTGCGCACCGCCCCCCCATCAGAGGCGGTCGCGACGCTCGGGGCCCTGCAGACGGTGCGGCTGGAGAGGGTCTTCAGTTGGTTCTTTAAGGGCCCCGGATTTGAGGCGGGTGCACGGCTTGGGGTTGTGGGTCCAGGGTTGGCCGCGCCCCATCAGTTCGATGGTGGGGCCGCAGGGGGGGTTGCAGTTTTGCCGCAGGCTGCGTAGCCAGCATCAACCAAACATTCAACCAACCACCGTACCAACCTTTGAAACAGCCGACCACCCGAAACACTGTGGATTAAGACCACCCATGCGAACCCCTCCTCGTGTGAACACCTTGCTGCCAAACAGGTTGCGCGCTCCCTGGGTATGGGGGATGGCGGTGGGATGACAGAGCTGGGGGAGGACGCGGCCGCGTCACCACTGCTGCGCCACCTGCTCATGTCCGCGGCATCACGGGGCGTGGCGGCCACGTGTGCGGTGCGTGGGACGGGGCGCTGCACGCTCGTGTTGCAAACCAGTCGGGCTATCACTTATCAGTGGGGACTGGGTCATCAGCGTGATGGTGTGTGGCGTGCTGCCCGGGACCCCGGACCTCTCAGCCTGCCCTCTCACCCTTTCAATAAACCCCTGGTTGGCCCGGCAAACCTAGAAAACACTGACGCATTTCGACAGGCTCAGTATGTCTGTTGCCACAGACGCACGCCAGGAGCTGGTCATCTGAACAAAACGTTGGCATCTACTTGGCACCTATCGACTGAGCTTGAGGATGTACGTCACAGTATGATGCTGACCACCGCGGCCGCAGGAGCTGCTGGGCGTGCTGGACGCGCGCGCAGCGCATGGCAACGCAATGACCGAGCTGTGGACGGTGGAGGCGGCGGCCCCCGGCGTGTTTGCGTGCAAGCGCGCGGTGGCGGCCGCAGAGGCACACCTCAAGGTGGGTGAGGGACTGAGGGCTCAGAGCGCACTGACGGCGCTTGCGCACGCGACCTGTCGCTTGTGGGCGGCCGTCTGCCGTCTTGAAAGCAAACAAGAGAGCAGACAGTGAACTGCATACATTGATGGGCCTGACGGTATGCGCAACTCGTGTTGGTACAAGGCGCCGTTGCGCACCCTCCGTGCCCCCTGCTTCCAACTGCAGCACACATACCGGTACATACATAACATGCCTCATCTGATGGCCCAGCTCTGATGCCCCAGCCTAAACTGAACTGATGGCCATGGCGGCATGCACCACCGAACGTCGACACAAGCTGCCTTTGCACGTCTTCCATGCTTCCTGCCTCCAAGCGCTGCACACATACATGCCTCATCTTCTGAAGACCAGCTTGTGCCGCGTGCCACATCGCTCGCGTGCCGCCCCGCCGCCTGATCGCCTGCAGGGCCTGCTGCCCGGCCTGGCCAAGGAGCTGGGCGTGCGCGCGCTCGAGTACGTGTCCATCCAGAACCAGGTGGGTGCATGGGGATTTTTGAATGTGAACAGGTGGGGCCCGCAGACGCAGACGGCCGTGTCTCAGATGTCAGACGCAACAGGCCCACGAAGGGGCCGGCAGGCGTCACACCCCAGTTACTCTCACCCATCCAATCTCGTTCACTCCCACTCGCTCTCACTCACTGCTGCCAGAGGATGCGTGCATTATCAGGCCGTGTGGGAGGTGCTGCGATCTGCGTGATCAGAGTGACCTGCGGTTGTGTGGGTTGTGTGCGCCGCCACGTCACCTGTCATACCCACCGCCTCTCCTTTCCCCTTTTTGCCGGCTAGGCTGGTTTTCCTTAGCCGCGTTCGCTGTTCCAGTGTGCGTTGCGCCTCAGCCTGTGTAACCATAACCATAACCATAACCCCCACCCCCCAGGGTGAGTGGTTGGTGGAGGTGGCTGTGGAGCAGGAGCGGCGCGTGCCCCGCAGCTGGCACAAGGTGTGCGCCACGAAAAAGGTGAGGCAGGGGCCCAGGGCTGAGCTTTTCTTTCTTTCTTTTCTTTGCGTCCTTTCGTTGGTTTCTTTCCCCTTTTCTGTCTTTGATGCTGGGCCTGAGGCTGGGCCTGAGTAAGGCTGGGCCTGTTGCCCCAGGGCGTCTCAGCTGGTGAAGAGCAGGGTTGGAGGTGGAGGGTCCAGGGCCCAGAGCTGCATCTTGATTGGTTGAACCCCTTTACTGGCAGGGGCAGCGCATGGTCTGACGGCCTGCCGGGGCATCAGCGTTGGGCCGCCAGCCGCCGTAGCGCAATTGTTCCCTGCATGGAAAGGCGGCAGCAGGGGTGATAGCTGCAGCACCACGCACCAAGGAGAAAGTAACACATATAGGAACACATATATATAGAGTACATAGATAGTAACCCATATATATAGAGTAGCACATATATATCTCATATACAGTAGTTGTGCGGGTGGCGGCACTCCTGGGGTGAGTCTTGTTGGTATTCATTCTGGCTGCGCCCCCAGGTCGCGCGCTTCCACCCGCCTGCCGTGCGGGACGGCATCCTACAGCTGGAGGTGCGCGACTGAGCTGCTCTTCACTTTGCAGCAGTCGGTCCCTAGACTCTGCAGCTTACAACCCTGAGCTCTGAACCTTGGTGAATCTGGTAACAAACCCTGAACCCTGTTTATAGTCTCGGTTGCTGGTAAAACGTTGAAAACCAACTAACTAACCACGGGTGGGTTACTTGTGGGTCCCAGCCAACGATGGGCCCAGAACACCAAGAACGCACCAGGGCAGCATTGACCAGACTGATGGGTGTAGAGCACAACGCAACAGTGTGGCGCCTGTTTTGTTTCTGGTGGCCGCCCGCAGGTGGCGCACGAGAAGCTGGCGCTGGCCGCACGCGACGCGTGGCTGTCCTTCCTGTCCACCTTCTCAACCAACCACTACGGGCTGTGCAAGGTGTGTGGGTGGGGTGGGGTGGGTGGGTGGGGCGGCGTGTTTTGAAAGGGGTTGAGGGGTCGCCGCGGCAAGGGCGCGGCGTGGGCGGGTACTGTGTCTTCCCCATTATGTGCCGTGCCAAAATGGCTGGCGTGTTTGCAAGGTGTTGGCACGTCATGGACGTTGTTGTGTGCATGCACACATGGTGAGTAGCATGTGGATACAAACATTTGGTTAAAGATCAGATGCGATATCAATCGCCGTTGTGCTGTGCGCGCCGTGGCTGTCTGGACCGTCCGCAGGCGGCTGTGTCCGCGCTCGCACAGCTCGACGTGCTCTCCTCCCTCGCGTCCCTTGCCCGCACCCCCGGCTACGTGCGCCCGCGCGTCACGCCGCCCGACGCCGCCCCGCCCCACCTGCACATCCAAGGCGGCCGTCACCCCATGCTGGACGCCGCCATGTCCTCTGGGGCGGGGCGGCTCGGGGCCGGCGGGGCGTGTGGGGGCGGCCCCGGTGGCTGCGTCCCAAATGACCTAAGCCTGAAGGGGGACGGCCGGCGCGCGGCGATCATCACAGGGCCCAACATGGGCGGCAAGAGCTGCTTGTCACGGGCTGCGTGCCTGCTGGCCATCATGGCGCAGGTCGGATCGTTCGTGCCGGCCGATAGCGTGGTCCAGGGCGTGTTTGACGGCGTGTTCACCCGCATGGGCGCGTCAGGTACGGCGCGGGGCACAACTTCCTCCCTCTCCTTCTCCAGCATGTCTGCTGTGTTCCGCCGTACAGCGCCATGCGGTCGCCTGCCTTTGATGCACACAACCGCTTCCAGCTCCGCCGCCTTGCGCGCCCCTGCCCATCCCCAACAATCCAAAAACAATACATATATATATATATATATATGGCCGCAGACAACCTCATCATGGGCCGCTCCACCTTTGCCGAGGAGCTGGGGGACGCGTCTTACATCCTGGCCCACGCCACTCCCTCCTCCCTCGTCGTCATGGATGAGCTGGGGCGTGGCACAGCCACCTTGGATGGTGTGGCGATTGCAACCGCCACGCTGCACCACCTGCTGCATGAGGCCCGCCCTCTAACGCTCTTCATCACGCACTACCCGGAGGTTGCACAGCTGGCGGCGAGGTGAGCCTGGGCCTCTGGCCCTGCGCCCTGTGGTTTGTGCCATGTGGTTTGTGCCATGCGCCCTGGGCCCTGGGCCCTGTGCTTTAACCCGGCCCTGGCCTCTGTGCCTTGTGCCCTGTACCTTAGTTCAGTCCCCGCCCCTGCCCGTCCCTGTGTCTTGGGGGAGTGGAGGCAGCAGCAGCAGCAGCTCTCGCTGCTGACTGCTTTGTCCTGTGTGCCGCTGCTTTCTTTGTTGGGTGCTTGTCCTCCGCTACAGAACAGTATCCACAGGCATGCCACACAGCACGGATGCACGGCTTGCCTCTGATCTGCCAAGTTGTACTGACACTGTACCGCCTGACATGCTTGCTGCAGTACGCCTGACGCAGCGGGTGTCTACCACATGGCGTACCTGCGAGAGGACGTACTGCTGCACGCGCCGGCCGGACCCGCTACTGCCGGCACTACAGCCGCATCTGCAGGCGGGACGGGCGGGATGGGCAGGAGCAGCCCTGCCGCAGCGGGGTCACCAAAAGAGCCAGCAGCACCGCCAGCTACTTCTGCAGTGGGAGGAGCGTCAGCAGCTGGAGCTGGTTCCAATCTTTCCAATGCATCTGCCCCAGGGCCTGGCCAGGTCGCGGTCCCACGTCTCACATTCCTGTACAAGTTGAGGGAGGGGGCAGCGGACGAGTCGTTTGGGCTGAACGTGGCGGCGATCGCGGGGGTGCCTCAGCGGGTGGTCGCGCGCGCGGCGGTGGTGGCGGCGCAGATGCGGGCCGAGGCGGGGGCGGCTGCGGGGCGTGCAAGGGATGTTAGGGAGCTGGTGCGCGTGGTGGCACGCATACGTGGCGGGGGGCGGGGGGAGGGCGGCTCGTGTGATAGGGGCACTTGATGGAGGTGGGCGCGCTTGTGGGGCATGCTTTGGCAGCAGGGGTTGGGTGGATGGGTGTTGACACACGAGGGGGACTGGCGGCCAGTAGGCAGCTGCAGCTGTGTGTGTACAAATCAACCAGCGGTGTGTGTGCCAATCAAGCAAGCATGCTAGTGAAGCCTCAGAAGCGTGCCATGGTGCTCAATGTGTATTGACTCTAATGAGGTATACGGTAGCAGAGCTGTGCTGTACCTCTGTGGCCGCACTGGCCACTTGTAAACTTAACCCTCGACTGGCATGGGCATGCCCCTATGCCTCGTGTCTTCTCACACTTGTTTTGACACGCATACTCTGTGCCAAACTTGTAAGGACCCCACTCTGCACTCTCTTCCCATTCGCTCTCTCCAGTCTAGTGTACTGTCCTTACCAGACCATAGCGCATACGTCCCTAAATGCAACACAATGACGGCACCTGCTGCACCACCCCCCAACTATTAAATGCATGGAGAGTTATGAAGCCAGTAGTGGGGCCTCGCGGGGCGCCTCCTCCGCCTCCGCCTCCTCTTCTTCCTGTGCTGGCTGCTTCTGTGGAGATGCGTTGGCAGCCTGTGCTTGTGGTACCTGTGCAGGGGGCCACGCGCAGCAGCATACGTGCATATGTGCACAGCAGCATTGAGGGGGGCGCAACGTAGCAGCTGCAGCACACGGGGCACGACCCGCATCGCAGATCTGTCAGAGCAACCAGGGAGGTGGCGATGCAGCAGACGCAGCTGCTCCGCGACTGCAATGCTTACGATTGGCCCAGATGGCCACCTTTCACTAGTT
>BDCZ01000262.1:25703-60458 GCA_001662365.1 Chlamydomonas applanata | reverse complement strand
CGCCCCCCCCCCCCCCCCCCCGGCCAGCACTCCGTCCCTTGGCCTGCCTCTTGCAGTGGTAGCAGCACACAAGGAACGGCATGATGTGCAGCCACGGCCCATCATGTAGGGCCACACAGTAACCCCGTCGGCAGCTCCAGCTGCGATGCAGGCCAATGCATTGCAGGCCGCCCCACCTCTGACTGCATCTGCTTCAGCGCGTCGTTGCCTTGCTTCAGCACGCTGAACAGCTGGTTCTGGTGCTTCTGCAGCTCCACGTTGTTGATCTGTGTGAGGCGTGTGTGCGATTGCAGCAGGTGCAACACATTGTTCAGTTGATTAGCTGTCGGGCATGGGGTCATGTGCTTGGAGGTGCCGTACACATTGATGTGGCATCAAACACATGCATGAATTGCATGTGTAGCAGCTGGAGGGCCACGGCCAGTCAGATCCGTGGAGGGCCGAGCATGAGACAAGTCAATACGATCAGCCCAGCCCAGATGAGCAGTCCAGGCGTTAGACATGAGCTGGTCGTGGTGGTGGTGCCACCGGCAGAGCTGTTCATTGGGATTTTACCTTACCAGGGTTTTGGCGGGTTTTGGACTTTTGCAGCTTTAAGATTCAAATTGGAGGCTGCGGTAGGATGGTTCATGGTTCATGGCTTGGGGTGAGCGCACCATTTGCTCTACATTGATGAGGAGGCCCCCCAGCTGCTCCAGCTGGTGCTCCACGAGCTTTTTCTTCTTCAGCACCAGCAGTGCCCGGTCCTTCTTCTTCTCGCTCACCAGGATGCGCGCGACCTCTGCATGCCGGTCTACCCGGGCCTCCAGCTGCACATGGGCGATGGGGAAGCGCATGGACATGTGCGCATGGGCCTCATGGATGTGAACAGGTGCAGCTGGCTACACACGCGATGCAGTCAACCGCACGGCCAGGTCAACGCAGGGCCTGTGTGCAGTCATCTGTCTGTACAAAGTGCGGACCCTTCATGCTTGCTGTTGGTGCAGATGTGCAGCACGTGCCAGGGACCCAGCCAGCCTGCACTTGCAAGGGGTCCTGAGCGTTGGGCTTGCCTCATGAGTTGCATGCTGCATGCATGGGGACCCACCAACTTCTGCTGGTCACCGAGCTTCTTTCGTTGCGCTTTGAGCGACAGTATCGCCTTGTCCACCTCATTGATTACCGGCCTGCGTAGCGCCCAATAAACTCTCATGAACTGTGCTGGACAGCAGTGCTGCACAATTTTCAGCTTTGTGCTCACCCTTTCGATTTGCTGCTGGGTTTGCTGGAAAATGCCGCGCCCATCAGACGTCTGTGTACTGGGCACGTGTGGCGTTGGGCCCAATGGAACCACTGTTATGTACGTGAATGAATGTACGGTAGCCAACACATCTCTCAGATTGCTGTAAAAATACAAGGGTTCTTGAGTGAGAGGAGTGTAGCCGATCTTGACCGCGATATGATGATCTGCGCGCCTCATTGCCTGCACCATACAATGCTTGGTTATAAGCTTACCCATAGAGCGCTGACTCAATGTAGCAGAAGGGGTAGGAGAGCTTTGCAAGCCACAGCAGCTCACATGGCAGCGGTGCAGCAACCACAGGTGGGCTCGTGATATGGGGCTGCTTTCATGCTGTGATGCATCCATTGTACTGGCATGCTGTACGTGGTCCGACTTGCTTCCATGCAGCACCCTTGCTCACCTCTCCATGTGGCACCACCTGTAGAGCTGTTGTGCCCGCATGATGTTGCATTGACACTGCTGTTTGGGCTCGAGCCATGCGCACAGGTGTCCCAGCGCGTGCTTGCAACGGATGAGCCATGCATCGTGAAAACAAAGGCCCTGATGGCGCAGCATCCAGGAGCGCTCAGCCTCGCGCAAGGCATCGTACACTGGCAGCCACCGGCCTCCGCAGTACAGGCAGCTGCAGCAGCATTACAGGCAAGCCCAGCCGTCAATGGGTACGGGCCAGCAGAAGGCTTGCCAGCACTCAGGGAGGCGTTGAAGGCCAAGCTCGCAGCCCAGAACGGGCTGAAGAACGTGGGTGGTAACAGAGCTCTGTTGGGTGTCACATGTGCCAGTGTCTGTGCATGGGGACCTGGGCAACTTGCGCAGCTGTGCTGCACACTTGGCGCAGCTGCATTGATGCATCTCATCCCTGTCTCAGCCCGCTTGCTGAGAGGTCTCTTCCTGTTGCCGGACCCAGCTGCTGCTCGTATCCATGGCATGGTCCATGTACTGCCCGTGTACTGCCTGTCATGCTCCTCCCTGCCAAGCGTGTACTGCCCATGTCCCTGCGCCCACGCCTGCAGTACAATGTCATGATCACCGCGGGGGCAAACCAGGCGTTCACGAACGTGGTGCTCACGCTGGTGGATGAGGGCGACCACGTGGTGCTGTTCAAGCCCTACTAGTGAGCGGCCCGTGGCAGCCAGGCAGCTGGCACGCACACCTGTGGCCTGCTGCATGCGGTCATCTTGATCTGCAGCATCACATCACGTCACACTGCAGCACGTTGCAGCACATCACATGCCTGCAAATGGGTCATGTGCGTTGCCGGCGTACTGTAGTGTGCGCTTGGTGTGCTGTGTGCACGCTGCGTACGCGGCGTGCCATTTGATGCCCGCCTGCAGCTGCGCCTCTGTGCACAATGACATCAGCAGTCACGGATGGTAATGTATCGTGGTGGCCCCACTGCACGCAGCTTCAACCACCTCATGGCCCTCCAAATGTCTGGTGGCGCGCGCAACGTGGTGTTTGGCGAGTGTGACTCACACACGCTGCACCCGGACCTTGCGTGGCTAGAGCGGGAGCTGAACGGGCCACAGCCCCCCCGCATGGTGGTCATCGTGAACCCGTGCAATCCCGTGCGTGGGCTGCGGCGATGAGGCTGTGAGAGGGGGCCAGGTGCCTTGTGCCTGACACCCGCTGGGTCCAGCAACCCACTACTTGGGATGTGTTGGGAACCTGGGTCGCCCCCAGACCAGCAGACTGCCGCAATGCATACAGCAGCACGCGCAGTACAATGCTGGCGCAGCATGGCACAAGCTGTGCATCCACCAGCAGAGCGCACTTGTGCGCGGTCTGGTTGATGGGAGGCAGGGTTGAAGCTGAGAGTCGTGCGCCTGCCCTGCCATGTGTATGCAGACGGGCGTGCTGCTGACGCCCCAGGAGGTGGCACGCGCGTCTGAGCTGTGTGCAGCTGCAGGTAGAGGCTGCCTTCCTCTTGCATGCAGAGAGCTGCCTCCCCCCTTGCATGTTGGATGGCTGCCGGTGCCAAAAACAGGCCTGCGTCACACGCGTCAAGTATCTGCACGTGCCATTGCCTCTGTACACTGCCTCAGGCCTATTTTATTCCAAGCCTTGGCACATGGCAGTTAGGAACCTCCAACGCAAGGACCTCCAGCATGTTGTCAATGCTCTTCAGCCTGACCAGTGGCCGCCTTGGACCCTCCGCCATACTGCCATCCACCACCTACGCAGCTAATTGCCGCTGGTGCGCCATCTTCTGACACGCTTGTACTGCTTGTACTGATGCCCAGGCACGTGGCTGGTACTGGACAACACGTATGAGGATTTCCTGTACGACGAGGGGGCAGTACACGCGTGCGCGGCGGGCCCCCATGTGATCAACCTGTTTTCTTTCTCCAAGGCGTACGGGGTGCGTGGTTTGTGCACTTCATAGTGCAGTACAACACCGTATAGCGCAGTATAGCGCAGTACAGTGCAGTACCTGCCAGTGCCGTACGTACCTTCCTCACCTGCCACAACTTGCATGCTGATGCTGCTCTGCTGATGCTGCCGTGCCTTTGTTGCCTGGCGCCGAAGAACTGTGTGTGGTGTGTAGTGCGCGCATGAGCTGCGGGATCATGCGTCCGCTCGAACTCCACATGTCTTGGGCAGCACGGGCGTACCGCTGAGATGTGCTGGCCTTGGTTGGCTGCACACGCTTGGTGTTAAGATCAGGGAGAGCACTCGTGGCATCACACAAGCATACATGATACAGATTCAAATAGGTGCCTGAGCAAACATTCCAACACAGTGGCGTGTCGTTGAGGAGGACGCTGTTGAGGAGCCCTGGTGTTTGCGCATGTCCCTCCATGCAGATGATGGGGTGGCGCGTGGGCTACATCGCGTACCCAGACTTTGCGGGCGACAACGCACTGGGTGCACAGCTGCTCAAGGTCCAGGACACGGTACGTGGTGCAGACCCAGCGGCAGGCAGCTGCAGGGGGTGCTGGGGCCCTTGTGAGATGCACCATCGTAGCATTATATATTATATAACATTCACACACAAGCCAGGACACGTGGTCCAGGATGCAGTGTGTGGCCCTGGAGACCCAGGAGGCTGCAGGGAGCCCAAGCTTGCTGTCTCGTTTCTGTCAGCAGATGCTCTTAGCAGACTTTTCCAGCTCGCAGGCCCCCCCCTCCAAACCCATCTTGCAGGGCTGTTGAGCAAGGCACCCAGTCCGCCTCCCCGCACGCTGCACCTGCCCCACTCCTTATCCATCTTGCAAGCAGCGTCATGACCTCATTCCTCCGCCTCGCATCACCGCTGCAGATCCCCATCTGCCCCACCCAGCTGAGTCAGGTGGTGGCACTTGAGGCGCTGTCCAGTGGCGGGCAGTACGTGAAGGAGCAGGTGGCGGCGCTCAAGCGTGAGTGCGTGTGCTCGAGCACGCTCCCCTGCGTTTGAGCGCGAGCGGCTGCTTCCTTGGTTGTGATTTGTGCGGTAGGCACCTGGTGCGGCCTTGTAAGCATGCAGGGCAGGCGTACGGTCCTGGCTGGGGATTGGGCCATGTGGATTGGGACGGACCCACTGCTGTCCAGCGAGGGACGCCATGCGCACTGTGCCACAGCGCCCTGCTACTTCTTCCCTGAGTTCGTCCTGGCCTTTCTTGGCACATTCTTCGTCCCCCTGCTGCACCCCCCACCCGGCCCCTGCTGCCCGCAGACAACCGCCAAGTGATGCTGGACACCCTGTCGCCACTGGGCAAGCTTGGGGATGGGATCGCGGGCGGGGAAGGTGCGCGGGCGGCTCATGTAGAATGGTGCCTTGCAGCTGTTGCTGAAAACATCCCCGCCCAAGGCTTGCCAAAGGATCATACTAGCCCGGCCTTGACCACTCGCCTTCGGCTGCCACACCCCATTGTGCTGAGCTCATCAGCACTGCATCCCTGACGCCCCTCCCTGGACGTGCCGACCCTCACGAACGCATGGCTTGCATACATGAAAATAAATAATACCACGGCTTGCATGCATGCACACTCAATCATGTACACAGGCGCCATCTACCTGTGGGCCCAGCTGCCTGCCAGCTGCCAGGACGACCAGGCGGTGGTTGCATGGCTGGTGGCCAAGCATGGCGTGGCGGTGATCCCCGGCTCCTCTTGCGGTGCCCCAGGTAGGGCTGCAGGTGGACATGGCTGTTGAACGATGGTGCAAGCACCTGTGCATGTGCGTTTGCTGCCCTTTGGTCTCGTTCTGTGAGCCCAAGCCTACTGAGGCGGCGCGTTCACACCAGGTCGTTCAGCGGTGTTGGGGAGGCAGTGTGCTTTGCTTCAAGGCGCTGTTTGTCACCCTGTCCCGTGCTATTGATTGCCTTGCGGGTAGCACCAGTTTAGGACCAACACGGCAATAGTGTAGGAGTGGTGTGTTCTGTGTAGGACACATAGATCAGGAGCCATGTGCCACCGGCTGTGCTCCTTGCGTTGCTGCGGCTACTGCTGCCGTGTTTTGTTCAATGGTTATGCATCGGTTCCTGGGAACTGTTGTTGTGTTTTTGGTTGGGTATGTATTCAGAAAAGTAACCATTGAACAAAACACGGCGCACTGTGCACTGCGCAGGGTTCATCCGTGCGGCGTACGCGAACCTCAAACCAGACGTCTTTGCCCAAGCAACCGCCAGGCTCAAGGCAGGGCTGACACAACTGGTGGCGGAGGGCATGGTGTGATCTGTGGAGGGATCGCGGAGCGAAGACGCCGAAGAGTGTGGGGGTGACCAGCAGCTGCTGTGTAGACTGTATACCTGAAGAGTGTCTACTGCCAACACATGGGGAAGCACACAAAGAGCTGAACGCTGAGAGACCATTGCAGAGAGGGTGCGGCAGCACCGCACTCAGCCTGTAACAGACGCACATATCAGTGTCTATTGCTGGCCGCCCGTATCCTGCTGCTGTGGGGCCTGCTGCTCCAAGTGTGCCAGTCTCATGGTTGCAGTGGTTGCTTTCCTGCGCGCCCATCACACACAAGTGACGTAGCAGCTGAAGGGAACTTCGCCACATCACACATGGACACCGCTGCATTCAATTGGTTGCAGCTGCAGCTCCTGCATCCCGTTGTTCACATCTCACATCCCAAGATATATCAGATCTCACCTCATAGATCACTCCCTCATATGTTACTTCTCATATCTCATGGCTCGGGTGGCCATACCTCAGCACAGCCATCACATGGAAAGCTCTCAGTTGCAGAGGCACAGCCCCCCTAGCCCTGCAGCTGGTGCCCCCGGCTATGGCTGGCCCACCAGCTCCTCCTCACCCCTCACCAGCTCAAGCCTCAGCAGGGGTTTAACGCCCTCCAGGCCTCCATAGCACGGCACACCCTGCTCCTTGCACCACCTCACCACCTTGCAGCCCGCCAGGCTTCTGCGGGTGCCCTTGGCCACCCCTGAAATGACTGCCTGAGTGGAGTGCCCAGTGGAGCGCAGCCGCTCTGCCCGCACCACACACGACGGGTAGATCAGCTCAACGTCTAGGAAACCGCACAGCACCACCTGCATGCAGCAGCGATGTAGAGGGATAAAAGCAGCATGGGTGCATGTGGTCTACCCAGCCTCTACACTAGGCTCCAGTGCCTGTAAGGGCTACAGGCGTAGAGGGGGAGTGCTGGCTGCAACACAGCCTGAAGCATGACGCATGCAGATCAGTGCAGCAGGCAGACCGGCGGTTCAGGGATGACCTCCATTTCGGGCACCCCAGCACGGCAGCACAGAAGCTCGATTCCGGCCCCCCTGGCCTGCACTCACATCGACCTCCTCACTCCAAGCAGACCCGTCTGGCTGCAGCGGCCCACCGCGCGTGTCAAACAGCACCCGGAACACGTCTTGGGGCATGGGGATGCCCTCCAACTCCATCGCGTTGGGCATCAGCGTGTAGCCATGTGGCCATCTCACTTCCCCGTACTGCACAGCTGACGGGTCCTGCTTGGCAGATGTCGACAGCAGCAGCCGCACGCCGCTGCCCGCGCCCCGGCCTTCTGGCCTCAGGTCTCTGTGGCTGACCTCGGGGGGGGGAGAGTGGCAAACACAGCCACCAGGCGCACAGGCTCTGCTGTGCCTGCAGCTGGTGTCTCCACCCGGTACCCCAGCAGCGCCTTGCCCACCAGCGCTCCTCGGTAAGACTGGCTCCGGGGGATGCGCACCACGGGTTGGAGCCTGCGCTTGGCCCCGGGCTTGGGCTCAAACTCGGTGACCTTCAGGGTCAGCATGTGTGTGTCTGCCAGAGTGACGGAGCATGGGCATGCAGTGAGTTGTGAGGGCGCATGGGCACACGCATGCGTGTAAGGTGGTGCAGGACATGATAGTAATGCAGCGCCTTGAGCAGCAGCAGGGGCTGGACACACGCTGGTAGCAAACGAAGGAAACATAGCCATGCGTGCAGCTGGAGCAGCCGTTTGACCTGCATACTACGGGGCAGCAGCATGCACACTTCGCGGTCACACGGTCACACCTGCATGCGTGAGGTGCAGCGCCATGGCGCGCACGGGCAGTAGCTCCCCATCAATCTCAAACCTGGGGCGCAGTAGGGCCATGACACGTAGACCAACAGGTGAGCACAGGAGGTGAGCACGTAGTGTGGTTGGTGGCGGCAGCACCAGTCGGGGTCTCAGGTCCTCACCTGAAGTCCACGGTCACTTTGCTCACGCCCTCGCCAAACATGCCCCTGAAAAAGGTGGTTGAGATGTCCCAGTCCTTGGTCTCAGTGGTCCAGGGGCGTGGTGCCATGCGCAGCTGCACAGAAACATGACACGGCAGCATGGGTGATGTTTGATCAGCCAAGGTGCCTGTCGCTGGCAAGGGTCGCGTTACTCTGCTGTTGCATGCGACATGACAGGTGACGTGTTGACAGCTGACCAGCCTCATTGCGCCGCATGCAACGAGGCATCTGCAGGTCCATGCGCGCTGGTTCCTGCAACACAGTGTGTACTGCAAATGACCGCACCACGTAGGCCATCAGCCCTGCACTCAGCCTGTGGAAGTGGGAGGAGGACAGTCCAGGGCGCGAGTTGGGCACTGGCACTTTCCCAACTGGGATACAGCTCCAGTCTTCGACTCGCCACCAGTTGTCGAACGAAAGCGCTACAGGCGTGGTGGCTGGCTGCTGGGCGCTAGCAACAACAAGCTTAGCCGAACCAAGGCGACGCTGCTGGGCTGATGTGACTCTTTGGGAAAGGCCGTGTGTGTGGATGCAGAAAGCAGGTGACAGGGAGCTACGCAATGACGTAGCTGCAGCAGCGGTGCCCTGAACGCGACATGTCACGGCAGTAGCCATGCTGTGGAGAGAATGCATGCTATGCAGGTAGGTATACTGCACCAGCAGTCATCAGATTGCAGACGCGCTGGCAACTGCGCCTCATTTAAAGTTCAACCCAAGCAGTACAACCGAAAACTGAACCGTGGCATGTTACAACGTGTATCAAAAACAGTCACAAGAGTAGGCTGGAACAGAAGATCGATTAATTACTGAACGCCTGGCATATCGGTTGAGCTGACCGGAAGAAGGGCCTGAAGCAGCAAGGAGCATGGATGCAATGCAATACTGGTAATTCATACTTCCATCAGTCTCTTTTTGACATATGATCTGTACCCTCTGCGATGCCCGAGGCACGCATCATATCGTTTACCGTGGAGTCAAATCACCAACACGCCAACTTAGACGGCCGGTGGCGCTTTCAACGCTCTGCCAACCAGTCACGCATTGGCGGAGGATCCTCCCGTCATTGTGCAGAGCTGATGCTGATACCAGCGGCTTGACACATCAGATAATTGGCAGCATTCATGAGGTGCATGCCATGTGGCAAATGGTCCACAGACACTGGCAGCCAACCCCTGCATGACCATGCAGCCGCCATGCACAGCGTCATGCCCACGCGTGGTGTGAGCGCCTGACGCACGTAGGTGCCTGCCGCTGCCTGGGACGAGCTTGCACACGCCAGCGGCCCCGAGCGCAACCCGTTCATCAGCCATGCATTCCTGACAGTGCTGGAAGACAGCGGGGCAGCAGCTGATCCTGGGCGTGGTTGGGTGCCGCACCACCTGCTGCTGTTGGCACCAGCAGATTCAGCGTCAGCCAACTCTGCTGCGCTGCAACAGCATACCGACGTGCCAGGGGCATCCAGTGATGCTGAATCCAGTAGCCATCAGCACAAGCAGGAGCAGCGGGCCGCAAGGAGACTGGTTGGCGCAGTGCCGATGGTGGGTTCAGCGCTCCACTGCTGTTCGCTCTATGTCGGCTGCCTGCCTCGCTCAAATGACGCCCCTGTGCTGCAGCGTTAGGCTGCATGCGTCCCTATCGTCCATGTGCAAAAAAACAGCAGCGGGTGTGCCCATGTGCATGGGTCTTGGACTGCTGGTGCCATGCATGTACCACTTGCAGTACCTGAAGCAACACTCAGTGGGGGACTTCATGGCGGATGCTCAGTGAGTGGCGTGTGCATGGCTTGGGTGCATGGTTTGGATGCATGCGTGAGTGCAGATGGAGCGGCATGACTGGGGATTAGCACGCTGCGGGTTCTGATTCTGCCTGCACGGGCCGTTTGGTGACTGCAGCTTGCGCACAGACACTGTCAGTTTCCGTCTGCCATATCGAGCTGTGCTATACTGCGCTTGTACTTGTGTGACACATGTGTGATACTGTACTTGTGTGATGTGTGTGCTTCGGGTGTAGCTGGTGGTATGCGAGCCTCACACAGCAGCGCATGCCCTACTATCCCAAGCTACAAGTGGGCGTCCCTTACAGCCCGGTCCCTGGCCCTCGGCTGCTGACAGCTGCGTCCCATGGTAGTCCGGAGCGCGCAGTGCAGCTGCGCGCACTGGCTGCGGCCCTGAAGGATGTGGTGCAGCAGACCTGTGTGTCATCACTCCATGTCACGTTCTGTACTGCTGAGGAGGCTGGTGTATTGGAAGCACAGGTGCGTGGTCGGCAGCTGCCGTCGCCCTTGTGCAAGCCAGCATGAGCCAGCCAACAGCATGTGCCGTGGTGGGTCTGTACAAGCTGCTGCTAGCTGCTAGTATCATCGCCAACGTGTACAGTACCGACTGTGTTGTACTGCTCATTCCAGTTCCTGTGCTGTACTGCTCGGCCCTGGTGTCACCCATGTACCAGTACCAACACAGCATCCCACACCTGACATGTACTGCTGCCTGACCACCTGGTTGTACCGCCCCTCAGGGCTTCCTCATGCGGCTGAGAGTGATGCTGGAGTGGGAGAGCCGCGGATACGCCAGCTTTGACGGCCCAGGCGGGTTCCTGGCGTCACTGCGGCAGGGCCGGCGTAAGAGCATCCGGCAGGAGCGGCGGCGCGTGGCGGCCCATGGGCTGCGTGTGCGGCGGCTTACGGGGAGCACAGTGCGTGCGGCAGGCCAAGGCATGTGAGTGATGCTACACTCATGGGCTGTGCCGTCATCCACGTTGCTACCTTTCAAGCATTTGAATCACGCATGACGGCATGAGGCTGGACTGGAGGACATGAGGCTGGACTGGAGGACAAGCCCGCCCACTTGCCCACCTGCCCGCCAGCCCACCTGCCCGCCAGCCCGCCTGCCCGCCAGCCCGCCTGCCTGCCTGCCTGCCTGCCTGCTTGCCTGCATGCCTGCTTGCCTGCATGCCCACCGTCAACCCCAGACCTCAAACACGTTGTGGCATGGCATGTGCGGGTGTGCGCAGCTGGGACCGCATGCATGCCTTCCACAAGGCGACCATGGACCGCAAGCAAGGCACTGCGCGCCTGCCGCCCGCCTTCTTCCGCCTGCTGGGGCAGCGCATGGCGGATGAGGTGCGGCCAATGCAGTCTTATTAATGTTATATTAACTTGTAATAACAATGAACAAGTCATCAAGGACCTGATCAAGGACAGCACTTCCTAATCCAGAGCAGGGTAGGAACAGACAGCAACCACACAAGGGATGGCTGCATACAGAAGAAGACCATCTTGCACTTGTCGACAAAGGCCCCGCTGGCAGCTGGCCCCACTTGCAGCTGACGTGTGCTCTTCCAGATGATATGGCGCAAGCTCATGATGCTTGCCGTGGCAGTGGCAGCCTTCTCTGAGTTCATTCAGCTGGCACACTCCTGCACTGGCATCAGACGCACTCGACTGGCAACACACTCACACACTGTGGACCGCCCGGTGGATATTGTAGCTCAGCTAATTGTTTCATGCTTATTGTTGGTAGTTAGTACGCATGGTCGCTGTGGTGGGTCTGACCGGGTCTACTTGCCACCGATTTGGGGCGTTGTTCCTGTGTGTCCCAGCATGCAGGTGCTGCTGGTGGTGGCGGATGAGCGGCGAGGCACGGCGGGCTGGTGGACACCTGTGGCCGCCTCCCTCAATTTCCTGGGCTCACACGCACTGTATGGCCGCATCTGGTACGGCCTGCGGGGCTGCAATGCTGTCGTGGCAGCAATGGGGGTGGGGGTGCATGCGCCACAGATGTGGCTGCTAGACAGAATGCTGTTGTCAGCACAGTGGTGTGCATCAGCAGCTGCGTGCTACCGTACATGGTGTGAGCAATAGAGTGGTCGGCTTCCTGTCACCGTGTTTGCACCGACATGCCGGCTGGGAGGGTGATGTTCTGAGGCGTGCCCACAATGGTCCTCCAGGCCTCCATGTGGCTCACAGCGTTGTGCGTGCGTATGGGGGCGGAGTGTGGTGCTTGCAGGGGTTGCGCGCCGCGGTCCCACTTTGAGGTGGGGCATGTGATAAAGCTGCTCTAATGCATGCGCAGCAAACCCGCACACATGACGTTCCGCATGACGGCATGAGCACCTGCGGTCGCATGTATGCATGCAGCCTTACCCGCTCGCATCTGCCATACTTTGCAGCTGCATACACAATACATCCATGCACCCCATGCACCCCATGCACCCCTCCATGCTCCCTGCTTCACCCTTTTGGCACCCACGCCCTTTGCTCTGGCCTCGCACCAGCCCCGCCTTCATGCCATCCATGCCCTTCTCCCTGGCTCCAAGTGTACAGCTGTACAAATTTATGAACCACACATCACACATTGCTGCCCATGTGACCACGCATGACCCGCAGTACCTCCACTTTGAGCTGTGCTACTATGCACTGCAAGAGGAGGCGATGGCCCAGGGCCTGGCACGTGTGGCGGCGGGCACAGGGGAGGATGACCACAAGCTGGCGCGCGGCTTCACACCCACCCTTGCGTTCTCCTCCCACTACTTTCACCACCCTGAACTGGCCACGCTGGCTGCGGAGGTAGGGTGTGGTGTGGGGTGTGCGGGTTGGGGGGTGCCGGGGTGTGCAGTGCTGGGGCATCTGGGCTCAGGGTTCTGAGGCAGGCATGTTGGAAGGGCGGGCAGGTGGGCAGGCCGGTGGGAGGCAGGCGCGCAGCTGTGCATGCATGCAGCTGACCCAACGGCAGGCCTCAAAACAACATCATGCAACACGCATCGAGAACACGCACGCAAGGCCACGCCTCACTGTGTGAGCGAGTGCAAAGCATCATCACCTCCGTGATGTGCCTTGCAGTGCTGCCTGCCAAACCTCGCCATCCCTTGCCATTCATGTATGCTTACAATCATGTTGCTCTCATTATCGCAGACCATCAGCAAGGAGAACACAGGTGTGGTGGCGCTGTGGGAGGAGCTCAGCACAGCGGCGTGCCCATTCTCCAGCCCACCTTCGGCAGCAGACCTACGGGTCAGGCTGCGCCAGCTGGCAATTGAGGTGCCCAGCCTGGAAGCCTTCCTGCTGGATTCCTGATGCGGCCGTCAAGTGCAGCGACACGGTATAGGGTGGTGGGGAGGGGTGTTGGTGGTTTGCGCATCAAGGACGCTTTGAATGGGGGTAACCTAGGGGCAACCGCTGGCAAGTATTCAAGGAGCGCCCTGTCTATCCGTGTGGCAGGCTGCGTGCGCACAAGCCCCGCAGGCAACAGTGTTGTATGTGTAACGGCTGTCCACTGGAGCATGCTCGGCAATGGCGGCTGTGCAGGACTGCCTGGTATGGGTGGGGGGGACAATCAGGAGGGACGCAGGAGCGTGGGTGCAGAGGCAGCAGTAAAAGAGCCATGCCAAGCACACCCAGCAGCTTGTGTTCCATACGAAGCAAAGCGCAGCATTTTTTAACACCATTTTCTCTACGAAAGACGAGCTGGAGAGCTGGAGGCTTGTACTGGGGCCCTTGCAGCTGCACTACACTTTACCTACCACTGCTCCGCACTCATGCCCCACACATCACACGACCAAGTTACGGCACACCGCAAACACCAATCGCAAGCTTGCAAGAAGCACGAATTGCTAAATCAAGCTGCAAACAATCTAACGCCCTGAAATACAAGCTTGAAGGACAACTTTGGTGCTCAGCCAAGCTGTGACACTACAACACCCAGCAAGGCAAGCAAGGGAGCACGCTTTTAGGCTGTGGAATGCACATCTGCGCTTCGTGCACAAGGCTCAGCGCGCAATTACCGTCACTGAAGACCAGCCGAACCTGATACGAACAAGGCCCGCCCGAGCCCAAGAAGGTAGAACACATGCATGGACACGCGTGATGCTCCAATCCCTTTCAGTGCTCACGGCATGCATGGTCCGTTCAGTTCCCTCAATGCAAATTTGCTGTCACCGCGCCAAGGACCACAGCTTGTGCGGTGAAAATATCGACCCTGTCTGCGTTGAATGCAAATACACCGCGACATGACGACCCTAAACCCTGCTGCCTGCCGCCCCTCCCTTCTCGCAAGGTGCCAACTATGGCGAAGTAAAATCACGGACGCACGGCAGCGCTGATGCTCTTATCTGTCGTGGCGATCAGCCTCATCAGCCATGCCCACTGTCATGACGAGGTGCGACCAGCAGGCGACAGTGGTGCACACTGTAGATGCGGGGGATCTTGGATTGCGTGGCTGGTGTGTCCGTTCGTTTTGAATGGGCGTTCCATACATGCAAGCCAGTCTCACGCACCAAAGATCATACAACCAGCACCAACAGCAGGACAGCATGCCAGCTACCTTGCACCGCACATGCACACATGCACACTTGCTTGAACACGAATACCATCCATGCGCACGACGTGGGCTCGCAGGTATTGGAGGAAGATATGGCCGCAGCTTTTGGCCAGGAGCCAGTGGTGTGTGAGAACGAGGCGATGAAGGAATGGCGTGCCGCCCAGGAGATGGGGGAGCACCACACCCGCCGCCTGCGTGAGTGCTGCTGGTGCTGTCACGTGTGTGTTGTCCATGATGCAAGGGGGCTCATCAGCTCGCTCCATGCAAGGCTCGTCAGCTTGCTCCATGCAAGGCTCGTTAGCTTGCTCCATGCACAACTCATCAGCGCACAGCGCTGCGCAGCTCTGAGCGGGCTGGTGGTGCTACAGTGCCCTTGTTTTTGTGGTGATGCCTGCCGTGTGCGAGGTGTAGATGGGGTGCAAGCGGCTCTGCACGATCAATAATAACGATAACGCAGCTGCTGCACGTGCATGGCATGTGCCAGCCCCGGGTGACTCTGGCTCGGGAGCAGTGCCCAAGACGACACTATCCATGCGGCGGTGGCTGTGTGGCAAACGTGCTGTGCTCCTGCCATGCTGCTGTGAACGCTGCTGCTACCGTACGGTGGCCCCTGCTGGGCTACACCCCCCTCACCAGCACTGCATGACAGTTGTGCGTCCTGCTGTGCTGTACACCCTGTGCTGCCGCAGTGCAGCAGGGCTTGCCCGGCGGCTTTGTGTTTGTGAGCACGGATGATGCCGATGACTCAGGCCACTGCCAGGGCACAAACTGTGGATCGCTGTACACAAATGTGCTGCGCCTGGTGGGTACAATTGTACTTCTGTACTGCCATGCACTGATGTACTGCTTTGACATGAGTGCATGCATGAGTATCTGCTGGTGTGGGTCTGCCTTGATCCCCTCCCCACACACACACACACACACACACACACACACGCGTATGGCACGCTCACACCCCGGCGCCCCGCCCACTGTTGCTACCTGTCTGCACCACTTATCTCAGCCCCCTGCCCACCCTGGTGCCACCTGGGTCCCACCCACAGGGCTACAACATGTCCCAGATGACCACAAAGACCGGCATCCTGGTCATCGGCATCAAGCCAGTGACCCCCGCCGCCGGCAACCTTGCTAACAGTTCCTTCCAGGGCTGGAAGACAGCAGCTGGGCTGGGCCGTGCACCTGTGACATACGCCATCAGCGCGGACCAGATTTCAAGTGTGAACTTCAATGATTACCGCCTGGTGTACATCCCCAGCTCCTGGTGAGTGAGGCGTGAAGTGTGAGGATTCCGGTTGACGTGTGGTATGGCGTGTATGAGGAGGTGCGTGCGGGGCATATGTTAGGTGCGCATGCAGATCCACCAGCACATTGCTGGCCTGCTGCTTGCACCCCCTACATAGTTTCCTATCTACATAGGGTGCATGTGCACAGTACAGCTGCACACACTCATGAGCACATGGATATAAACCCATAATGAACACATAATGCATGCTGGCACATGCACGCAGGTGCAGCAACGGGACGGGCCACCCCAACACATGGGGCGGTATCCAGAACTACCAGAATGACGCGCTTATCCCCCGCATGTCAGAGCTGAGGAACTACGTGAACCAGGGGGGCTCCCTCATCGTGCTGACTCAGGTGCGTGGGGGGAACACCGACGCGATTGGTGTGTGTGAGGACGCAGACATGCTGATGGGTGCTTGAGGCGCAGAATCGTAGCTAGAACAACTTGATGTGCACCCAGCGGTGCGCAACACGCACTCAAGTCACCACTGCCTCTCTCCCTCACTTACTCACTTACTCTATGGCTCACTCACTCACTCACTCACTCACTCACTCACTCACTCACTCACTCTCAATTGCATGCGTTATCGCACCCTTCATCCCTTGCCCCTTCCGCAGGCCGGCCTCAAGTCGCCGTACGGCTTCTTCCCTGCCCCCCTCACCTTCGTGGCCACAGACTATGTTGATGTGATAGTCACAGACGACATGGACACGATCTCCCCCGACTCCACATCCATCAACCTGGACCACAACGCATGGCATGGCTGGTTCTCGGGCCCCACCGACTGGTCGGGCATCTACCGCGTCATTGTGAGCTGCCCATCTGTCTGAACATCTGTCTGACTTATCCTTCTGCGTGCCTGTCGGCCTGACGTCTGCTTGAGCGCCACATTATACGTACGCCCATGCCCGTGCCGCGCTGATCGCCTGTACTGAACGCTGACTTGTACCGCACCGCGCCGCACCATGGTCATACGTACTGCAGGTATACAAGACGTACCAGGGCACCGGTGACGTTGCGAAGAACGGCCCCGGCTGCCCCAAGATGAGCGGGTCTGGCCAGAACTGCCAGGCCACAGTGCTGTGCAACATGAAGGCGATCCTGTCGGCTGAGATCTGTGATAATGGCCGTGATGATGATGGCAACGGCTTGGTGGATAAGGCCGACCCCGCATGCTGGCGGTGTGGTGACGGCATCAAGGACTCAAATGAGCAGTGTGATGATGGTAATGTACTGGACGGGGACGTCTGCTCTTCAAACTGCAAGACGCAGCCCATCATCCCGGTGGTCGTGCCCTCCACGCCCGACCCCAACTCCCTGTTGTACTGTGACACCCCCACGGGCACGTGCCAGAGCTGCTCGGGTGCCTGCAGCAGCGCGGACAACCGGTTTGGGGATGCCGGCATCTGCCGCCTGCCCCGCTCCATGGGTGATACAGTCCCTGACCAGTCCCTCTGTAAGGACCCCGCCTCACCCAATGGCCCTGGCCGCATGATTTACACTGCCCCTGTGTTCATGTCCACCCTCCTGGCCAACGGCACCACATCCCTCGACCAAGTGGGCACCACCACCGTGTGGTTCAAGAAGGGCAAGTGGATGACGGTGACCACCACCCTGGCGTGCCCCTGGATGGTGTGGTCCTCACCCACTGAGCCGGCCAAGAGCAGCGACCGCGACGACGCCAACAACTTTGTGCAGGTGGGCAGAGAGGTGCTCGAGGCAGGGCAGGCGAGAAGGAAAAGGACAGTGTGCTTCAGTTCCTGATGTGCGTGTCGGCTGGCGTGCACTTTAAGCTGTGTTAGTGCCTGCCAGCGCAGGCATGCTCTGCCTGACCGCCTGCTGACAAACCATTGATTGACCGATTGACTGGCTGGCAGCCCAACTGGCTGACTCACGCACCAACTGGTTGATTGACTTGCTGACTGACTGACTGGCCTACCTGTCTGCCCACCTGCCCCTGCAGCTGACGTACCAGACCATCTGGCAGACCACCCCCGACAGCCTGGTGGTCCCCCTGACGCGCAGCGGCAAGTTCAAGGACACCAGCGACTACTACACCTGCGTTTCCTTTGACTACCACTTTGACCGCAAGGAGATCCCCAGCCTCACGGACTGCCCCAGCTTCACGCTGCTGCAAGTGCGCGTGCTGCTCAACATGAACCGCGTCTACTCACGCCAGAGTGTGACGCAATGTGTGCCCGACACCATTGAGCCCATCCGCGCTGACAGTGGGGTCATCCCAGTCATCCCAGGACGCACCGCCCCGCCCGCAACCCCGTCCCCCACCCCCATCCCCAAGGTGTGCGAGTGCCCCGCAGCCGCCGATGCCTCCGGCGCCTGCGCCAACGGCCACCAGCCCCTGGTCTTCACCGCCGCCAAGGGCCGCACCGTCACCAAGTGTGTACCCGCCATGGAGGCGCAAGCCGCCGGGGTGTCTTCCTTTTCCTTCTGCTGGCGCTACGAGTGCCTGGGCGTGTCTGACTTCACTGCTGAGAGCCCCTTCACCATCACCGCCCCCAACGTGGCCCTCAACCTCGACACCACCGCCACTGCCGCGGGCACCTCGTTCATGCTCGCCTTCATGGCCCCCGAGTGTGCTGCCCTCAGCGCCACCACCGCCATCACGTCCCTGACCGGCTCCGCCACCCAGGCCACTGCCGACTCCAACAGCCTTGTCATCCTGCCAGCCTCTGGCGTGTCGTCCATCACCGTCCGGGCTGCAGTGGACCCGCTGTGTGATGATTCCTATGCCGCAGTTGTGGTCACAGCCACTCGCTCTGTTGCCACCCAGCCCAAGGAGCCGACCACCTCGTGCCCCTGCTGGCCGGAGCCAGACCCAGTGACGGGCTGCCCCGGCATCACCGTGCCCATCACTCTAACCACGGTGCCCCAGACCGATGAGCCGGACGCGGGTGTGACCTACCACCAGTGCATCGACCCCGCCAACTTTGACTACTGGACCGGACACATGGCGTACTCGTTCTGCTGGCGCTACAAGTGTTTGCCCGACGCCTTTGCGTCCGCGCCCTTCACCGCCACCGTGAGCAAGCTGGAGCGATTCAACATCGCGCGCATGCCGGGCGGTGTGCTCTACAACGCCACCATCATGGCCACCCCAGGCGTGCGTGTCACTGTCACCGGCATCCCCAAGGACCCCACCGCCCCAGCGCTCACCTTTGACAACTGGGGCAACTCGAGCACGCTGCCGACCGGCGACTGGGTCAGCGGCAACGTCACGCTGCCGCCCGGCGGCGTCGCCAACTTTACCTTTGTCTACCACGTCCCTATCGGCTTTGACGACCTGTCAGCCGCAGTCGTCCTCGACCTGCTGCCAGACCAGACGCTGCCTGAGCTGCCGCCCACCCCTGGCAACATGCTCTGCCGCTGCCCCGCCACCCCTGATGCCACCGGGGCCTGCCCTGATGACACCCACCTGGCCACTATCAGCCGGCTGGACGTGCTGGGGTCAACCAAGACTGCCCACCTGTGCCTGCCCCTCCCCCAGTGGGACATCTTTGCGAAGGTCTTTGCCTTCTCCACGTGCTGGCGCTGGGCGTGCTTCCCCCAGGATTTCAGGGGCCCCAACCCGTCCAAGCTCAAGCCGTACCAGATCTCCCTGCGAAACATCACACGCTACAACATCGAGCGCATGCCTGGTGGCGTCTCACACGTCGCCCTGCTCAAGCCGATGGCCGTCAACATGACGCTCACGCTGCACCCAGCCGCCGACCCGTCCACCTCCCTTGGTCCGTTCAACTCCTCGGCTGAGATCACGCTGCCCCCAAAGACTCAGGGCCTGGACATTGACATCCAGGTGCCTGGATGGCCCTGGCTAGACAGTAACTCCGGTGCCATCACCATCACCCCAGGCCCTGCCCCGCCTGTCAACGCCACAAGGCCGGACCGTGCCCCCCTGACCCCCGCATCCACCGAGCCCAACACCACGGTGGTGGTGTCCCAGTTCTACGTGCTGAGGGAGCTCAAGGGGCAGTCAGACCTGGAGGGCATCCTCGTGCGTGTGGCGTCTGACATCACGGCGAACGTGTCTGGCTACCTGCTGTCCCTGCCCATCGCCTTCAAGGATTTCTCCACGGTGCCTGACTGCTCTGCCGCGTCCCGCGCCAGCCTGTCTGCTGACGTGGCCGCTGTGCTGGGCCTCACACCCTCGGCGATCACCACCACGTGCCGCTATGGCGGTTCCGCCACCGCGCGCCGCCGCAGCCGCAGCCTGCTGGACGCCGGCCCCAGCCGCAACCTGCTACAGCTGCAGATCTGTGACGGCGAGGCAATCGCGGTGGGGCTGCAGCTGGACCTGTCTGCAGCCGCTGTGCAGGGCACCCCCGGCAGCGCTGCAGGTGTGACGTCAGACTTTAGCCAGCGGCTGTCGACTGCGTTCAGCAACCCGTGCCTGGGCCAATCCAGCGTGGCAACTCGTGTCGCGCTGGGGCAGCCACAGAAGGCAGGCATACCCGCCACCCAGCAGTGCACTGACCTGGCGGCACAGAATATGCGGGGCGTGGCCCCCACAAACCTCACAGACGTTGTCAGCTGCTCTACGGAGCAAACCCCGGGCTCAGCAGGTGCTGGGGGTGAGGCCAGCGGCCTGAACAAGGACTCCAGGGTCACTGTGGGAGTGGTGGTGGGCGTGGGTGGTGCGGCCATCGTCGCGGTCTTGGTCGGCTTTGCCGTGTCTGCAGCCAGGCGCCGCCGCCAGTCGAGCTACAACCAGGTGAGGCATGGGGTTGGCCTGGCGAGCCTGTTGCCGTGGGGGTGCTGTTGTCACTGGTTGCTTACAGGTTGGCTCTCAGGGTGTTGTGTTAAGGTGTTGTGTTAAGCATCTGAGAAGGCAGCTGGTCATGCGCTGGGGTGCTATGCATGGCTGCAGCTCGTGCGGGACGGTTACAACTGTTCCCAACTGCTCCCGCTCACCTGCTGGGCAAAGAATGGTCTCTCACGTCTGCTCCCACGGCCCTTTCGCTCTCCCCCACAGGCCCTGGGTGGTGACGGCCAGACCAAGGTGCACAAGGTGTATCACGACGAGGAGGAGGCGACCGCCACTGTGATCGTCGTGCGCAAGGGCTTCCTGTCCACTGTCATGGCCGCACACGTCCCCGCTGTCGTGGCAGGCGGCAACATGGGCCTTGAAAATGGCGCCATCAAGGCCCAGGCGGCAGGCCCCGCGCCCACGGCACACGCAGCTGCCGTGCAGGCGGCCATCGCCGCCGCCGCCGCTGCGCAGTCGGCTACCTCTGCAACTACTACAGGCTCTGGCGCCCCCAGCCCGCGTAAGGTTGCTGCTCTGGTGGACGTCCCTGTGGCTCCTTCAGGCCCCATAGCCGTGGTACTCCCGGCGGCCACGACAGCTGAGCCACGGGCCACCGCGTCAGCACTGCAGGGCCCCGGTGGTGAGGCAGTCATGTGGGACCGCGTATCCGGTTCCGGAGCCAACGACGCCGCTGCTGGCCCTGCCGCTACGCTGCGGGCCCGCCCAGAGGCTGACACCTCTGGTAGCTGCTCCCCCGCTGGCTCCCGCACCCAGTCCCAGTCGCAGGCCCATGCAGCGGGCTTTGAACGCCCCTACTACGCCACTGCCCGCCCACCCTCTGCCACTGCCCGCCCGCCCTCGGTGACTGGTGCTGGCGGCAGGGCAAGCCCTAGCGGCGGCCCCTCCCCCCGTGGTCAGTTGGCTCATGGCCACCTGCTGCCCATCGGCCGTGGCGGTGGCGCGTCTGTCGCCCCCGAACCTGCGGGCCGGCCCATGGGCCATCTACTGCCCCTGGATTGCGACAAGTAGATGGGCTCAGATCCGGAAGCGTGACTGGCCCTGAAAGTGTGATGGCCCTCGCCGGAGTGGTTGAGTGCGTGAACGACCCCGTGCAAGTGGCTCATCAAGCACCGACCATCTGTGCTGTGCCAGCTGCTGCTGCTGCGCTATGAATGCGTTTGGCAAGCAGGGCTGAGCAGGAGGTGGGAGGAGGTGGGAGGAGGTGGGAGGAGGTGGGCTGCTGCCCTGCATAGCACACGGGGTTTGATGTGCTATTTGTGCTGCATCTGGTGGGAACACCGGGGCTGGGGCGTGTTGGCTGTTGCCCACCCCTGGCGGTGTTAAGGAACACAGAGGTGTTATTCATCACCTAGCAGTGGATTCATATCATTAAAGTTGAGTGACGAGTAATGGAGGATGGACCCGCCTGGCAATGCAATAAAGCCTCCTGCCACGCACGTGATGGTTGCGGCAGGTAGGCAGGGTGGGAGGTTTGATCCCTGCCGGTGGGTCGGCAGTTGTGCACCTGCATCGTGCCGTGCATTTCTATGTGATGTGAGGTGTGAAGAGCCGCTGATTCAACTTGATTGGTTTGAGGTATAGGCGCAACCATTCATCTAATTCATGTGAGTTGCGCGCGTGACCGGGCGGCACATTATTTCTGTGTGAGGCCTGTTTCTTTTTGTTGCCCAGCACCTCTGCGAGGCATCTGTTACAGTGTTGTGCAATGGGTGCTGCGCAGCAGCCCATCCCTAGATGTGTGCGTGTGGGATGTCCCTTGCTTTGGGACGCCACAGCATGTGCAGGCATGGGGGCTGTGATGCTCTCGCGCCATGCATGCGCTGCCTACATGCGGCAACTGCCCTGTGGCCTTGCTGGTTGAACCGCTTTGTGGTATTTCACATTTAAATGCTCGTGTGCAGCCGATCTCCCTGTGTTCATGGTCGTGTGCAAATACTTTGTGAAGTTACAGAGGTGCGAGGGACACGCACCTTGACTATATACCTGTGAAATATGCACCCTTTTGAGGGGGTGCGAGTGGGTGATGACAATTCAAGGATGCACATCCCGCCACCCCCTCAACCCCTCTTAAGTTGCGCAGCAACTGGATGCATACCGTCTATGGATGGGTAACCTGGCAGTATTCGCACTTGCTTTGCCTTTTGACTACCCCTTTTGACTGTGATGTTCGTTTTGGTGATGTATGTAGCGGTTGCTGAATCCATTCATAGCGTGCATGCATGCATGTGGCTTTGTATGCGCATGCAGTGTGGATCTTGAGCTCCGTTTGGGAGTAGCATGTGGGATCGGCGGCGTGTAACACCCACAAGATAAGTTGATAACATGCACGATGCCATACCCTCCCCATGTCAGTTCGTACAGCCGAGTACAGGTCGTCGTGTGTGTGGCTGCAGTTGCACCGTCACACCACTGTAGCGTGTAAGTCTTACCAGCTGTTGCTGTGGGAGCCAGTTAAGCTAGCAGTACCCCGTGCGTACGGTGCACGTTCCAGACGCCAGATGCCAGACGACGGGGGGCGCGCATCAGTACCGCATCTGTGCCACCACAACCAGCTTACCATGGCATGAAGATCGCATTCAATTGCTCAATGCAACGTTGCTGCTGAGCTTGGCTGTCCCTGATGGACCTGCGCCCAGCAGGCGGTGGGGAGCAGGCAGGCCACGTGTCCCTTGTTCTCTAACCTACACCACGTAGGTGTGCGTCGCGCTCTTCCCTGTGTAACCATAACCATAACCACGTCTGTTGCCGAGAGCGGGCTGAGCTGAGGCACATCAGAACAGGTGACTAGATCAGCAGGTTAAAGCACAAAAATGAGCAGGGGCTTCTTTCCTGCGGCATTGTGAAGGCCGTGCTATATGCTGTGGACGCGGTCAAAGTTTGGTCAAAGTTTGGTCAAAGGACCTCATTGGGTCGCGGGGTGGGGTTTTGGCGTCGGGCGCACAGGGTTCCCAGGATTGAAAGCGTTAATGCAGGCATAACTGAATGGGTGCCTGCGTCGAAATGGGTGGTGTGAAGGATGGCACCCAAACCAAGGGCCACGATGCGCAGAAAATGCTTGCTGGAGCTCGTGCGGAGCGCAAGGAGACGGATGAACAGCTCAAGGTACGCTTGCCTTATGTCGGAGTGCCGCGTGGCGTAACTGCAGCTCAACCAGGGCTTCTGCTTGGCCATATTTCAGGCGATGGTCAATAGGATTTCATACCTTAAACAAGAAGAGGCGAAGCTGGACCGGGAAATCGCCAACATGCGCAAACGGGCAGAAGACTTGCTAGGGCAGAAGGCGGAGCGCACCAAGGATGACGACGTGCTGCAGGCCACCAAGGACGTGCTGGCGGCATTGAACCCCAACACCAAGTCCCCTGCAGCCGTGAAGAGCAAACGACCTGGCACAGGTAAAGCATGCAAGCATGCGGTGCGCATGCTCAAAACCGCCTGCCCTGCGGCTGGGCCATAAGCCTTTGCACGCATGCACAACTCGTTACCAAGTGTATGACTGAAGGCAAGGCTCTCGTGCATGCCAGCGCGCGTGCTGACCTCCCACGCCGCCGTGCAGCGACATATGGCATGCAAAGCTGCTTGAATGGTTGCGTGACTTCACCTTCCTGTACGCAGGCCGGAGCTCGCTCGTGCAGACCAGGGGCCGCAGCGATCAGGCAGTAGCTCAGGCAAACAGCAATGACACAGCCAGCACAACAGCACCAGCCACAAGTGGAGGGGGCACTCCCCTGTTGCCCCATGGGAGGGCTACAAGTGCACAGAGGACAGCGCGGCCTCCTGTTGCAGTCTCCCCTCTGGCAGCCACCTCACCAAATCTCAAGCGGTCAGCGTCAGAGAAACAGCGGCCTGCGGCAGGTGCTGCAGGCCCGCCGACTGCAGCCCGCACGTCCAGCGCACGCAGCAGTAGCAGCAGCAGCAATGCACGGCCCACTGCAGCATCCACATCGTCCCCCCTCACCATGTCACCAAGCAGGGAGGGGGGGCGAAGCTCCTCAACAGGGACACCAGTCAAGACAGCCACACAGCCACGCCAGCCCTCCCCTCCCCTCGCACAAGACAGCACAATAGCCAGCACCTCCAGCCGGAGCCACAGCGGGACGCAGCCAGCAGCCAACAGCATGCCACCTGGCGCCCCGCTGGTGCATGCAGCAAGCACAGCACCAGCTGCTGTGGCCGGCATGGAAGGCGAGGCCTTTACACGGCACAGCGGGGGAGCAGCAGCTGGGCAAGACACGGTCGTCGCTGTGACTAACAAGATGGCAAAGTTGGGGATGGAGCGGCGGGAAGCGGGCGCAGAGGCAGAGGTGCTGGAGGAGCTGATTGTGGCCTCCACAGCAGCGCCAGCCGTGTCCCAGATGGAGGGGCTGCACCAATTTGTGACCCAGGAAGTGCCCAAGGTGGTGCACACGAAAAGTCTGAGCAGCACGGCAGCCAAGGCGTCTGCTCAGGCGGTTGTGGCTGCTGGTGTTGGGTGGGGCGTGCGGCCAGGGGGGGCCTCAGGGCTGCTGGTCCCGTCCGTGCCCACGCCTGTGCCTGTGGCAGAGATGGCCAAGAAGCAGCAGATCTGGAAGGTGCGCAAGGCATTCGGGCTGCCAGCGACGCAGCTGCAGGACAGCAGCGCGCACGTGGACGAGTGTGGAGCAGGGGCATGGAAGTAGGGCAGGGCGCGGTTGTGGCGGCAGGCGGAGCCTCCACAGCAGCGGCAGCAGGTGGTGCAGGGTTTATTGAGGTCAGGTAGCAGGTAGCAGGAGAATGGAACAGTAGTACATGTGATGTGGTGAGCAGTGCTGAGATATGCACGGTCGCATTGGAGCTTATGCAACAGCGTGAACGGAGCCGTGGCTCGTTGTGCTCCCAAGTACTATGGAGCAGTTAGAGCTCTTACACAAGCATTCGCAGCAACGTTTACAGGGCTCGGGAACTGCAAGGACATGAACGGACCCCTGCACTACACATTAAAGGTTTTTCACACATGTGTGCATCATTAAACCTTCTCATCTCCATCAGCAGAGGATACTAATTTGTACATGAACCGAACCAGCTGTTGAATGGAGCAGCAGTGCCGCTGGCAGTAGGTCCGAGGCAGGGGCCATGAAGCAGCACGGCAGCGGATTCGTGGCTGCCGTTGCGGACGGAAAGTATTCAGTTGCCATCAAGGCACTGGATGCGGAGATCAAAGAGGCAGGAGGCAGCAAAGACGCCCTTTTTGTTCGACTGCTCTTGAACAGGGGCATCTGCCATCAGAAGTTGCATTTATATCGCAAGGCGCTGAAGGTGGGCAGGGCTCTGCATGATCTACGTGGAGCGCTTTCATAATGGCACCTGACAAGATACACGACGCGCACGGCTGCATTGTGACGCAACGCAGGACTACGATGATGTTCTGGCTATCAGCCCTAGCAGCGTCCAGGCGATGTACCGAAAGGGCCAGGTGCTTATTGGACTCAAGCGGGAGCAGGTAAGCGAGCCTGTTGCTGTAATCCGAGACTGGATGGCGAATGCAGCAACATGGCTGCGTCGAGCTGACATGCATCACGCCCTTGCTGATCCTTGTGCACACAGGACGCAGTAGCGATCTGGGAGCAGGCGCTCAGCGCATGCGCATCCTCCACAGACGCACAGCTAGTCATGGATTTGGGAGCAGCCCTGCGCGACCCTGCCAGTGTGAGTGGGGTTTGAGAGCTGCAGTGGGTGCGCGCTATGGCGTCATGAACGAGGGGCCCCCCATGAACCCAAACTGCATGCATGCGTCAGTGTGCAGCAGCCCGGGCCTGTGGCCATTTGTCTAAGACGGGGCTCCTCACGCACTCTGCATGGTGCACAGGTGTTGCTCCAGACTGACCTCGCCAGCTATGCCTGGGCCCAGCTGACCAGCCATTGGTCGTTGACTGCCTTCGGCCTGGTGTTCCTTGTGATCACGTGCCTGCTGGTTGACCATTCTTTCAAGGTGCAGCAAGCATGCGCAGCAACTGCATGCACACCGCCAGCCTGCGCCTCTGCACCTGACGGGGCACTGTGCGCGCGCAGCATGCATCCATACCTGTGTACATATGCATGAGGTGCACAGCATGGTGCCGTGTCATGCCTGTCATGGGCCTTACATAGCAACATGCACGGTGCCGAAGAGCAGAACAGTGGGGTCTGAGCTCTGCCCCCGTTGCGCATGGCTGCACCGTTCACATGCCATGCAGGTCGCCACCAGTTTGTCACTCGCCCCAAGCGTGTACCAAGTGCCTGTGGCAGGGACCTCCACAGGCCCCTCCAACAGCATGCCAGCCAGTACTCCAGGTGTCCCACAGCCAGCCAGCCCCTCTCCCTCACCCCCCAAGCCATCCTCTCACAAAGCCAGCACCACAACAGTCAGCAGTTCACAGTCAGGCGCGGCCTTGTCACGCACCCCCACAACAGCCAGCCCCACGCCCCAGCCGCCCAGTGATGCCAGCTCATGTGCAACAGAGGACATCAACTGTGCTGCCCAGCAGGAGCAAAGCAGAGCTGCGCGTGCAGCCAAGGCACGGCCGGGCACAGGCGCAGAGGTGCCGGCCAGCCCAAACGCCCTCAGCAACTCGGTCGCAATTCAGCTGGCCGTGACGCAGGTGCGCGGAAGCACCGCCTGCAGCTGGCTGCGTATGGGGGCAGGGTGGCTTGCAGTACTACTCCCAAGCAAAGGCACACATGGGAGGTATTGTGAATGCTGAAGGCATGACGCCACCGCTCATGCGCCCCTGCTCATATGTGCCAGCTCACGCACTGGCCTTGGCCTCCTTGCCCCATGTGTGGGTGGCTGTCGTGCATTTGCATGAACTCCTAGACAAATGCACAGTATCTATGCATGCGGTGGGTGTTGCTGCAGATCAATGCGGGGCAGGTGAAGCAAGCAGAGGAGCTGCTGGACCGTGTGCTGGCGAATTCTCCCAAGGAACTGGGCGCTCGCGTGGCCCGTGGGACGGCGCGCGCGCTGCAGCGCGACCTCAAAGGTGCGGGCGGGAGGGCTGGGCAGCACGCACGCACACGGGCCCGAACGCACATAGGTCCTGCACTCCTGACCCCGGGACGTTGATGTCCAAGCATTGCCTTGCTGCGCTCCGACATGCTGTGCCATGCTGTCTCCACACCTTGCCGTGCACTCACCCATGAACGCCGAGTCATGAACCCCCTGAAGTTCAAGCCCTGAAACACCAAACTCTGGTCCCTGCAGGCGCTGTGGAGGACTTTAGTGTAGCCATTGATGTGGAGCCGCGGTACGCAGACACATGGAAGCGGCGCGGCCAGGCACGTGCTGCACTGGGCGAGACTGATGCAGCGCTGGCAGACCTGCAGAAGGCGATTGACCTGCTGCCGCTCTGGCAACCGGTGCGACCGCTTGGGGGGTGAACCTCTTTTGCGTTAGGGCGAGCAGCTGTGGTGCTAGGCAGTGTGACTATTAGTATGCCTGACTGTCAGTGGGGGCAGGATGCATGTTGCAGTTACTACTGTAGTAGCTCGCGCCTTGCCACAGCAGTAACTGCAACATGCATCCTGCCCTCTCACTGACAGTCAGACAAAAGTTACTAACAGGCACACCACATGCAACTGTTCTGGTCTGATGCCATCATGCTATACCAAAGGCAGTGGCCCCAGCACAGCGGCATGTGTGCGTGTGCTCGGTGATCAGGTGGCGGCATCAGCTGCGCGTTTATACCCACCATGGTGTATCGCGCATCTGATGTCGCCACCTGATCACCGCCTGCGACACTCCCCAGGACACTCCCCGCACCAGGGTTCTGACATACCAGCACGACAAGACAACATACATACCGAACGTGAACCCTTGATGCCTATGTGCACGCATACAGTACACACACAGGCGTGGGATGCATGCATGCTTGACATGTAAGCATGGCATACTTTGCATGCATGTTTTGCGCACGGCATACTGTGCATGCGCTGCGGTTGCGTGCGCAGGATGCTGGCGCGTCACGCGCCGAGTGCTACGTGGAGAAGGGCATGCTGTACCAAAAGGCGCGCGACTACCGGCGCGCATGCCGTGAGCTGAAAGAGGCCGTGAAGCTGGACACGCGCAACCCGCAGGCCTGGAACGTGCTGGGGCTGTGCAGCGTTTCCCAGGGAGACATCAGGGATGGTGTGGCTGCGTACCGCCGGGCGGTGGAGCTCAAGCCAGACCTGAAGGAGGCGTGGTTCAACATGGCGCAGGTGCGGGGCGGGTGGCCTTGCGCGAGGGTGGCAGGGGGACGAGGGAGGGGAAGGGTGCAGAGGCTCCCCAGGGTTCTTGTGATATTGTCCGTGTTGGGTGCCGCTGTGCCTCAAAAGCCCCACCCCCAATTAATTGGTACAGCCCATGAATCTGTTGCTGCCGCTTCCTCTCACAACTTCTCATGTTGTGTTCCCCGGTCCTTCCCCTGCTGTTCCACCATCCTTTCAACAATGACTCCATCCCACCTCAACGCCCATGAAACCAAACCTGAAGAAATCTGAAGAATCACTGTTTCTTTTCCCTTGCACGCGCCAGGCGCTCAAGGAGGAGGGAAGCATCAAGGAGGCTGAGGAGGCGTTTGAGGGCGTGATGGCGCTGGACACGCCCGACGCGCCCAGCGTGCACGCGCTGCGCGTGATTGCGCAGATGCGGCAGCAGGCAGGCGAGCATGCGCGCGCGATCGAGGTGCTGGACAAAGGGATCGGATATGGCAAGGATGAGCAGGTGCGCTGGGCTGCAAGACCTTGTCTTCAGCTTTGTGAAGGGCATAGCTGCAAGGTCAAAAGCCGGACAGGTTACGGCGCGTGTGCTTGAAAGCTGGGTGGGTTGTGGACCATGCGCTTGCCAGATAAGGAATGCTATAAGCACTGCACTGGCCATGCCCAATGGTCGTGCCCTGGGCGGACCATGCGTTGAACAAAGCTTGGGCCACCTGGTCAACTGTGGCCTCAGATGGTGGAGCTGCTGTACCTGCGCGCGATCTGCCACCACGCACTGGGCAACGTGCGCGAGGCGGTGGCGGACTATGAGGCGTGTCTGTCATACCAGCGCCCCTCCAACTCGACTGCACCGCCCCTGAATGAGGAGGCACGCGCGTTCCAGTACCTGTCCTTTTACCAAAAGGAGATGGCACTGTACATGTACCACAGCTTTGACCGCCAAGCTGCCAGCTTCTGCCCAGATGCAGAGCTTCTGGCAGTGTTCAAGGTGCGGTGATTGCAGGATCATTGCAGGATCTCCAGCAGCAATGGCAGGGTTGCACGGGTCGGCAGGGTAGGGCATGTCGTGCGCGGTGACTGCATGAGTATGCTGCAAGCTGTGCGGGAGCTGCGTGCCTGGGGTCTGTGCTGAGTGCTTAGCAGCAGCACACGTGTGTACCGTATCTGTGCTGAATGCTTGGCAGGAGCACAACAGGGGATCGCACTGTCGGTCAAGCTCTGTCACTCTCCCACTCCTGTGCTGCTGCAGGAGCTGTGGTGCAAGAAGGGCCCTCCCACGCCCGAGCTCATCGCCCAGTTCACACCTCAGCCCCCTGTACCAGTCAGCCCCCCCCTTCCACCTCTCCGGCCAGATGCAGCCAAGCTGGCAAAGCTCATTGCGCTGGCGGACCGCTTTGGCGTGCTGTTGCAGAACGACCACCAGGGCTTTTACCCAAACATCCGCCAGCAGCGAGCCGCTGGCTTTGCAGCCATGGAGCTGGCTCAGGCCGTGCGTGCCCTGGTGGCTGCACGCCGCGCGGGCAACACTGTGTGGGTGAGCAGCGAGGGGAGCAGCGTGCAGGCTGGGACATCTGGCCGGCACCAGTTTGGCTGGCGCGATGCCATGGACGTGGTCGTCAAGTGGCGCCAGCTGGCAGAGCCAAATGACCAGGTGTGATGGGTTGGAAAAATAAAAGGGCCGCTGTCAGGGGCGGTGGCATCCTTCGGTGGCATCTCATCTTCTACCCTGACCTGCTTGACAGTGTGCAGGGTCTCTTGACCATGCCATGCTGCTGCCATTACCGCCCTGCCCAGCATAACAGTGATCACATGTGTGCCACGAACCCAAACATTTCTTCTAATGCCTATATGCCTGTGGCCATCGCATGCTGATGCAGGTGGTGTGGGTGGACCTGCTGACCCGCCGCGAGTTTGAGCAGGGCTTTGGCTCGCACACGCCCATCTTCAGCGGCCAGACCAAGTGTGTGCGCTACTACATGAACTTCAAGCGCGCCCAGGACCTGCAGCGCCAGGTGCTGCTTCGGGAGGGTCACGCATTTGATGCGCAGAACCGGCCTGTGCCATGCGGGTCGCCGGATCAGCAGGACGCCATCCGCGAGGCGCGCACGGCTGAGGACATGTATCAGGTAAGCTGCTGCCGCTGCTGCCGCTGCCGCTGCCTCTTCCGCTGCTGCTGCTGCTGCTGCTGCTGCTGCTGCTGCTGGGAGTAACCGATTGTATCGTTCGTAGGCAAGATGTGTGCATGATTTCATTGATTTGGATGGCGGGGCGAGGTCTGCATGCCATGTGGGTGCGCAGTTGTTGGTAGGGGATGCTACAGTGATCGAGGCTGACATGCATGGCGTGTGCCTGCTCCCTCTTCACATCGTGTGCACAGGTGGTGCGTCAGGACAGCTGGGTGGTGGTGCCCATCGCCAGCATGGCCCGGCCAGGCCACAGCTTGGAAGGCACTCGGCTCACCCTGGTCAAGGTGCCCAACCAGCCAGATGCGTACGAGTTCAGCATCCGCACACCTGTCACTCCACCCCGCTGGCAGGACTTTGATGTGGAGCTGGAGGCCGCATGGGAGGCGATCATCACAGAAATGAGCAAAGGTGGGGCATGGGGAGCAGCACCATGCCCACCCACAGGCCTGCTTCAAGCATCTCCTGGATGGCATGCCGCGTGCAGGCCTACTGGCTGGGTGCAGCACTCGATTCAGTGCAACTTGCTGGTTGCACCAATCGCAATGACTTGGTCTGTTACCCTAACTCTACATTTCCTCCATGAGCCGTCACCCTGCGCGCTTGTTTGCAGACGCACCCAACCCCATGACTCTCGCGCGCACCATCCTCACGTACGCGTACTACTGGTACAACTTCATGCCACTCGCGCGCGGCACGGCGGCATGTGGCTACACCACCATCCTCACAATGTTCTGGGCTGCGGGCGTGCCCGTAACAGCCCGCATCCCCAAGAGCTACCAGGTGCGCTGTGGTGTGAGCATGCCCGCTCCTTCGACATTCACGCCAAGTGGATACCTTTCGTCGCTGTGGGTCTGAAGGCACTCGTCCTGACTTGATGTGGGGCATATGGTGTGTGTGGATGACTGGTTGCAGGTGGATTGGGAGGCCATCCTTTCGCAGCACCCGGACCAGTTCATCGACTCCCTGGCAAAGTGGATGTACCCACCAGCCGTGCGTGATGGGCAATATAGTCTGCCAGCTGCAGCGGCATCTCAAGCGGCCGACGGCGGCAGTGCGGAGCTTGTGGCATCATCAGGCACCGGCTTCCCAGACATCGGCACGCTGCCTCCAATGTCAGACTTTGTGGGCACCATCAGGCAGCGCCTGGAAGCCCTGAATGGACCAGGGTCCAAGCGGGTGGTGTGAGACTCGGCGCCGAGCTGCGGCCAGTTCCTGCCAAGACTGATTCAGCTGGCGCCTGCTGCAGCCATCTTGCTGAGGAGGAGGTGCTGCTGCTGCGCATTGTGGGCTGCAGGCGCAGGGTGGTGTTGTGCATGCGTGCCGTTTGGACTTGCATGCACGCCGGCTCGAGTGGGCCAGCTCGTGAGTGTGAGCAGCTGACAGCTGTGATGGCGCTTTATGGGGACCCACACCAGTGTAGCGTTGGACATGTAAGGCGGTCTTGGAACCGAGCCCTGACACTCAGCATACGCTCTATTCGGCCAGCGGCTCGCCCATGACCAAAAATTCCTGAAACATCGGTTTGGCTGCGATATGGCTGCATAGCTGCAGGCTGCGTACATATCAGTGCTCAATGCCTCCCTTTCCGCAGCGATTACGCGGTGGATTAGCCAATCGGCCAGACACACATTCGATTACACCTTCGAAACTCGATAAAATCGGGCCGCCTGCCACCCACCTCTAGTCCGTTGCAGCTCCTCCTTCGTTTTATCAACAGGTGAGCAATGCCTGAGCCTGCCGCACACACCCACAGGCCAGCTTGCGCGCCACTTGAGTTTTGGAATTCAGGCGTTTGACCCCCACATTCCGGGGGCCATGGCATACCAGCTGCTGCAGCGTGTGCTTGCAGCGCGCTTGTTTGTTTTCTCTGGGGTAGGGCTGGTTTACCCTGGAAACCCTCATGTGCGCTGGCGTGACAGCCACCACGGCAGCCCACCGGGCACCTCACGCAACGCCATTACGCACCGATGCGCTAGCACCCATCCCTGCAGCGTGCAGCGCACGGATCCAAGGGGGGTGGTGGGGCCAGCTGGCATGCCCACATCAGCATAACGTTGGCGCCCTGACCTTCGACCGCTGCCCTACCTCCCACTTGCAGGCAAAAGAAGCAAACAATGTCTGCCCTGGCTCTGCCCCTGGCCGGTCTGGCCTTCTGCGCATGGGTGAGTGGCGTCTCGGAAAGGAAGCTTCCGTGCTCCGCTGGCACTCTTTGACCAGCGATGCGGTGGCGTGGTCCGCGGGGGCTTGTAGCGCTATCATGCAGTGCACCACCGATGTGCAGCCTCAGCATCTTCGTACCACCAGTGCCTTGCCTGATAATATCGGGGCATAATGTTCGAAGGCTGGCATCTCCCCTGCCTGAGCTATGCAACTGCATTCACTACCAGCGTTCATAATGCTGCTCCTGTTTTTTTTACGCCTGACCCTTGGTCCTGCCCCTGTGCTGCCATGCAGTCTGTGTACCTGGGTGGCCTTGCGGCCCTGCAGGATGAGTGCGACGTCATGGAGCCAGGTTCCATCGTGACCACTGGCGTGGTCGGCATCTCTGCTGGTCTGCCTTGCTCCAAGGTGTACCGGTTTCACTGGTTCATCATGAGGTGCGCGCCATGTCACGCTCTGAGCACGTGCTGTGCTGCGCTTCCACGGCAGCCCATGCTGTGCCACTGTGTGCGTGCTCCCGCATGGACAAGCAGACCAGCTTCCAGTGCCATGTGCTGACACCTGCCCTACCTGCCGTCGCTTGTCCGTACACGCAGCTGGGAGTTTGTGGTGGTGGCCCTGCTGGCTGTGGCTGTGGTGACCGGCAAGCTTGCCTCCATGCGCACGTCCTTCGTCGGCCTGTTTGCCATCGGCACCCTGCTGTACATTGAGGCCTCCAACACCTTCCTGTCTGCCCAGTCGCTGTCCTACTACGATGAGGACGAGCACCTGCACCGCATCCGCACCATCACCGCTGGCGCCATCATGACCGCCCTGCTCAACGCCATCATCGTGGCCGCCCTGGGCGTGGCTGATGAGGCCGCCCCCGCCAAGGCGGTGGAGGACAAGGCCGCCGCTGTCTAAGCTGCTCAACCAACGCCAGGCGGCTGCGGCGTGCATAAGCGCAGCCAGCCCTTGGGCCTCCCTCTCGTTCAGATGTACAGGAGCTACAGCCACTTTTGACCACACTCGTAGCGTAGGCCGCCGCCTGCATACACCCGCTGGGTATGGCGATGTGTGCTTGGCTGCTGTGAACCCCCTTGACTGACGCGTGCGGACACATTGTGTGCGCGCTGCAAGCACGTTAACCCATGACAACCCCGTGATCCGCGACTGGAAGTTTCTATGCCGGCACACTCGTGAAACCCCCTCGTGACCCGCCAGGAGGATGGATTGAGGCGCCTTTTTTTACTGCGCGGCGTTTTATGATTCTTCTTTTTGGCTGCTTGGGGATGGCTGTAATTCATACTCTTCTCTTTGGTTGGACCAAGTTGCTATGGCAGCACATCTGATGGTCAGCTCAACTACCGCAGCAGGCCAATTGGCACGATTAACTTGAGCTTGGAGTATGGTATCATGACCCTGAAGCAACGCTAGTACGAGCGGAACAGGACACAGCAGAACAGCAACTTACGTGCTACAGTGCACCTCAGCAGTAAGTTGATAACGTGCCTGCTGCTGACATGTCCCAACCAGCTGCACCTGTTCCATTCATGTCATGTCTGATGCAATCTTAACACATGAGCACGTGCTGTGCTGCACTTCCACGGCAGCTAGGTAGGTAAGTTACAGGTTGTATGCGGACGCGATGCCGCCTAACCGGCCTGGTGATTAACGTGGCTCAGGCTCCCACAGCGCACAGCGCAGTCCTCCAGCATGGGGCAGAAGCATGTCCAGCAGTGCCGGGGCCTGGCCCACGCAAGGGAAACTGGAAACCACAGACTCCTACCACCTACACAAGCAGTCAATGGGGCCCTACACTAACCACCTGTGCCAGTCCCCCCCAGCACCCCGGAGACCACTGTCGGTTCCATGCATCTTCCCCACTCTCCTCGGGTGGGCTAGAACCACCACTGCCTTCTCCCCAGCCCAGCG